>SHCU01000789.1:2631-30771 GCA_004307685.1 Ceratina australensis | reverse complement strand
TTTAATAATTTAAGAATTCGATAGCCAAAAGCCGATTAATAGGCTATCGGTCGATAAGCGTTGGCAATCGAAAAGCCGATGGGATAGCGGTCAATAAAGTGTTAAGCTTGTGGAGGAATTAATTTTAAACCTCTATCCTACGACACATCATTAAATATTTAAAAACATGAAACTCGTTTTTAGAGAAGAATTATAATCATCACAACTGAATGAAAAGAAGAAGGAAATCTTGTCTTATTTCAATTCGTTCTTTTTAAGGTTTTATAGGAATTCTTACCCACATTTTGAATCCCCCTTTGTCAACACTGTAATACTATTATACATAAATAAAAGTACATATACGGGTACTGTGTCACAAAAATGAATCACACAATTAAACTACATAATAGGCACACTCGCATTGCAATTGGATTATAATATAATGCACTTATGTAATATAGTTGTAAAGCTTCGTTAAAAAAGAAATGTAATAAATTCTTTTCTTCGATCACGAGTATTACCTCAAAACATCACACAGCCAAGCAACAAGATTGATAATGAGATATAGATGTGACAGTTACGATACAACCAACCAAAAATGGTTTTCAGAGCACGAGAGTGACCAAGAACTCGTCTCTTGACATTCCGCAGTTCGGGAAAAAAGTCGGAAGGTCGCAAGGGCGTGGCGGGGTATTTAAGTCGGCGTCGTTCCTGGCTCGAAGAGTGTTAACGCCTCTGGATCTCGTTTTCTTGCGACAAAGACCAACTGCCGGCCCCGATTGTTCCACTCTTCCGGTCGGACTTGGTCTACTACTCATCGCCAGCCCTCCTCGTCCCGAGATCTGGTTTCCCTCCGTTTCTTGCGCCCCACCGATCAATCTGGACAATTGCGGGGCCGCCGTGTCCGAGGAAGGAGTAACCTACGCCTCGCGGATGCTGGACGCTCGAAATCGAGCAATAATAAAGGGCAAAAGGCGTCCGAGCCGAAGGCCAGCTCCATTCTTGTATGCGCGTGAACCGGGATCGATTGTAACGGGTCAAAAGGATTGTTAGGGTTTGAAAGGGCACGTTATGTTAATGGATGGAAAATACTTTGCTTCGTTGCGGCGTTGAAATTCTCGTTTGGAAATAATCCTTTGCAGGGAAAGGAGATTTCAATTAGATTCTTTCTCAGATTATGATCGATTGCTATTGACTTGTAAGAAATAACGTTTGAACAAAGTAAATGTTTTACACTATAAAACAGATGTTCCATTATTGTACGGAGCGTCTGATGCATCTTGGAAGTGATCGGTTTCCCAACATTTTTCTCAGCTATCAATTACCCCCTCTCTTGCCGCCGTTAGTCATCGTGGACTCACGATAGCTTACAGTCCATCATAGGTTCACGTCATATTTTTATTACTACTCCGAATCGTAAACACATTACAGGTTTTTCATATTATCCACGGTGAAGCAAGAGAAGAAGTACGGAAGGAGCGTGGAAACGGAAGGACAACAGGGAAAGTCAAACAAGTCTAGCACGTCACCGCCATCTGTCTTCCCCAAAAATTCGGATCTCTCGATCACACGGGGTAAAGAAAAATCTCGCGACCGAGCAGCTCACACAGAAACTCCCTCTTCCCTTTCCCCCTCCCCGGTGACCCGTACCCGTACGAACGCTTCCCTGACCGAGAGCAAAGAAGTATTGGAACATATGAGATATTTGGACGAAATAACGTCGCCGGGGGACTATCACCGTCACTTTGTCTCCGACGATTCTCTTTCAATAATACGCGCTTCTGTTTACCCGGCTCTTCTGCCCTTATAGATACCGATTTCCACTTTTTCTTATGGGCAGACAAATCTCAAGACCACACTTATCAGTCATCGATGTCAATAAAATTTGTATTGCCCTTATATTGCGATCCTACAGCAACGTCAGATGCGAAGTATACGTGATTGTAAGAATAATGAAATGTGATATACGTAACTGCATATACATTTTTTGTTGTTACTGATAAGTAAGATTTTATTATTCACGTTAAAATAATAATCACAGTAAGAAATAAGCATCTCGGAATCGTCATTGACGAGTTCATTAACGCGGCAATGGGAAAATCAGGCATGTTGGGAATTAAAGTCTGGTGATTTGACTAGGAAGCCATTGGGGATTTCGGGGTGCATTGAGTATAAACGGGTATAGAAATCGTGGCATATGTGTGATCCCCTTTCTCCGTCGAACCTCGCCCGCGTATTATGCAGAAAACTTTATTGTTGGACCTCAATGGCGCGGAGAAGCTGGGTCCCCAGTCCCCAAACATTTTACATAACTTCGGAATGGGATAGACGGTCGCTCGATATTTCAAAAGGAGATTCACCTTGAAAATATCTTATTGTCAGAGTTAAGAGCAACTCGGTGCATAATTCTAATGCGAAATTGAAATCCAAGTTAAAATAACTAGTCTAAAAATATTGACATTCAGATATAGATTCAGATATCGCGACTGAAATAATTTAAAGCGAATCAATCAACTGCTGGAACAGACATATGAAAATGTTCGAATTGTAAAATGAATGGGGAAGGGTTGGAGAGGTGCGATGACCATTTCTTACGAATCTATTTTTAGACAGGGTATAGCGTATCCGTGGCAGTTCGCTCGGTCCACTGAGTTAGAAGAAGCGAACGCGAGGATCCCGATCGCGAGGTAGGAAAGCAGAGAATAGACGGAGAGAAGAGGAAAAAAAAGAGTAGGAGGACACGTACTGCCTGTTGCTGCTACCGGCGTTCGCAGCACGATAAAAACGATGAGACAAGACCTTCGGATGGAGCCAACGTCGAGGGGGTGAGAAGATGTTTACGAGAGCGTAGCTTTGTTCCTAGGGTGGTAGTTTATCACGAGAGACTGCCTGCTTCCCGACGTGTACAACGTGTACCCGTGATCCTTCGCCATGCCTAAATTTCACTCGCATCATATCCTCCGGACAAACTACAATTTCTCTATTTAGAAATAGCTATTACGTTCCTCTGAACAAAGCGTAAAATGATAGAATATTTCTGCATATCAATATCGTTGCTCCGCAATTTTCTGCTCGCAGTATTTAATTATTTTTATTATTACGTACACTCAGTTCATCGTGTAATATTTTTTAGATACCAATAAAATAATTATAGAACTAATATTAATAGTGAATCCCAAGATCTTATGGATGATTTACTGAAACTAATGATTCCAGGAATCATTTACCATATTTTTTTCCTTTGACAAGTCGGTAGCCTCAGTTCCACCAGACACCGCTATCACGCGTGAAACTATTAAAGAGTTTTCCTCTATCCGCTACCGAAACATAGAGGCCACCCACGCGCAAGAAATATAAATCAGCTGAGCGCGCGCGATTCTTCATGGCCCGGTCGACCCATCTGCTCGACAACTTCATTCTTTCTAATAACTGTCACCGAACGCTGTTACCGTTTCGTTGCGCAATTAGTTTGATTTATGTACGCGGCTCCTTGGACATACTAACAGGCCCATGGAAGTCAATGTTTCATTAAGCCAATACGATAAATTGGAAATGTTTCGCCTTTTCAAATTTCATGCAGACGCACGTAGACAAATGACATGGAAATTATCTCGACGATGATTATGTGCCTGATTTAAAACTATTATTTCATTGAATTGTCACAATTTAATTATATGATGTACTATATGAAATGTTCATAAGTAAATGCTTCTCGTATCGGACGAAAATCAGTGACAAAAGTGCAGATGTTCGTCGATCGGCACGCGTTAGGACCCGCGGAAGGACGTGGATCAAGAGTCCAAATAATTTAAATCGACTTAGCCAAGAGATTTCTTCATTTTTTTTTTCCCTTGGTGAACAGCCAACAGATGTGATTCCGTCCACGCTCCGATGAACATCGTACTCCCATTCACGGTGGACACGTGCTGTTTTGGATTAATTTTTTTCTACGACCCCTGGACCTCGTTCAGAAATGCAGGCCACTGTTAATAATAGCCGCCAATATCGCAAAAAGCACCTTGGACGGTGGAAACTTAAAGCTTTCGTGGTATTTTACCTAGGGGCACAAAATCTTGCGAAATAAAAACAGTTTTAACCTGCATCTTGATAAACATCTTGATTAATAATGTTATTTTCTTTCGAAGCTGAATGCAGAAATACGCGAAAATCTGCGCAATACATAAATGAAGAAAATAATAAATGTTCTGTTCACTTATTTATTTATGTTTTTATTTTTTATATTTTCTTATACTTATTTACTGCCTATTTAGATATTAACTTAATTAACATTTTAAGAGGTAAGAGTTTATTATTGATTTATTTCTTAGCTTAATTAAGATTTTAAGTTGTAAGTGCTTACTGTTTATACACTTATCAGATCAATTAATATTTACAGTAATATTCATTAATGATTTATACATAAATACACATAATACATACATAATATACATACATAATAAATATACATAAATATATATAATACATAATATTCATTAGTGATTGTGTATGAAGGTGCACATTAAAACTGTTTTTATTTCGAAACGTGAAAATTATGTCAGAAGCTAGCAGCATTAATGCCAGATTGATCACTGAAAAATTGAGGCATAGACCTATTACCACTTTTGAATATTGTCTCAATACGGGACTCAGACATAAGCAGTAGTAGGTCCGGAATAATTGCCCGAGGCTGTACTTGAGGGAACAACTACATTAAAAATAGAAAGTTCCGAACTGTTTAGAATGCAAGTTCCACTGTTACCGTTTGGATAGAAAACAGCTGTGAAAAACAGAAAATGGCCACGGTAACGAGTCACAGAGATATATCAAACCGGGTGTGAGGGGACGGTCTGCGTTTAATTGGTGCTTCGCCCACTGAACGAGCGAAGTTTCGAGCTGATCAAGTTTCCTCCTCCTGGATGACGTTGCCTCATCGTCGACCCTTCCTACGAGCGATCTAATGAAAGAATAAATACTTGATGCGGCGTGGACCTAATTACGCAGCGACTACGATCAATTCGAAACCCGGAGAGAAAATTTCAGAAAGCAGGGAGGCTGGAAGAGGATGCTGATTCTCACAGTTTAAAAGCCGCTTAAAAAGGTTCTCACTTCAGATCGGTGAATAATTGATACGGGAATATCAAGGCTTTCTCTTAAGGCCCACTAATCAAAATCCTTCTAACCTTACGTTGTTAATATTCTCCTACAAGGGATGAAAAGTGGTTAGCTTAAGTTCGGCGATACTAGCTGGAGGGTATTTTTAATAATTCAATGAACAGCATAGCAGATTCAGCAATTCGACAAGTAATTACAAGTTAAAGTACAGTTGATAATTAATTCTGAACGTGACTTCGAGTTTTCATTGCATTTTGCAAGATACATTACTTCTTACATACTACTTAAACTTATTTAAAATTCCGCTCGATCCACGGACGCGGAACCGGAAAATCAGCCATTAGAGGCTACGAAACGGAGAGGAGAGGATATTGGTTCGCAAAGAGCGAGGCTGCGCGTGAGAACTAATTTCCAGTTTCTCTTTTACGTTACCACGGCATGATCAAAAGGAATATTAGATTTTCGTCGAAGCTTAAAGGTCGAGAGCAATGGCCGGTAGAAGCGAACGCGGGCCTGTGGCCGTGGCACCCTTCATCGTTCCACCATCATTTCCGAGAATGAGATAAGCTACATCTACGGATGGAGACCCTCTGCTCCCGTGTCCCTGTACCACGCGACGGTTAAGGGGGCCGGCAACCCTCTCCGACGCAACCCCCTCGGTCCTTCGCGTTGGGGTTGTATCCCGAGAAGCTTTCGTGCAACTGACCAATGCCCCATTGGCTGCCCGTACTAATCAATAAATCGTTCTTTGCCGCGGCCAAAACGAACACCCTTCGTTTCTAACCCCGTCTTTCCGGTTCACCATTATCGCGAAAGGGGAATGGAACCCACCCGCCATTTCTCCTCTCTTCTCTTCTCTCGCCGTCGAATATATTTTTCCTACTGCTCATCTGTTCTTCAGCTGACACGTAACCACATATTCTTATGCACTATATTCCTTCTATCATAATTGGAATTCATTCGTAGAAATGTATCTGCAGGAAATATAGAACGTAACACATATAGGAGATTAAAAGTGGTTTGTCGCTCGAACAAATTCTTATTTAGAATTCATTTTGCAAAAAGAAATCAGTATAATTAAGAATTCTGATTGTTACAAAAATATTCCTGCATCGTGTAATTAAAAAGAGATCGCACGATCTACCCTCAGGAAGCACGAGAAAATGAGACGGCTTTCCGTCGGAACGATAGTCGCCCTCAAAAGGATAAAGGCAAAAAGGTAAGGATAAGGAAAAGTATTCGACTTGGTGAAAACATCTCCTTCCTCCTATCGTTTCCTCCGCCTTTGCGAGAGGAGAAGCCTCCGGGCCATTGATCGATGGTGATGGAGATGCGAATAAACAAAAGTTCGCGGTAGGAAGAGGGTGGCCAGCCATCATCAGTCATCGGTTTTGTCATGTGTGTTTCTGATACTGACGCCTTTTATAGAACATCCTCCGTAACCTGGCTTTCACGAACGATACGCATATATCAGTAACAACGAAAAGTCAAATAGAGATCAGACGAGAAATTACATATTTTTTTACGAAAGAAACAATTTGATGGGTGAAAAGTGATTCGAGCAATATAGATATTGAGAAACCGGAAATTACTTAAAAAATTCGACACGTATAAGACGGACGCGTTACTGCCGAGGATTTAATCTTTTCTCATGGTCCGGAAACATAAGGGGTGGTTTCATCTCGTATCGGTTCACAGTTGCACGTGAGCGCGCGGGTTTGCACAATCGGCTGCGTTTTCCTAGAAACCGGAGGGTCAACAATAGGCTCTGGCTATACCCTGGCCAGGTAAAGGCCATTTTGAATACGCATAACGATCGCTCATTGTGATCCCCGGGCTTCGGTCCTCTGTTGGGGCCTTTTGGAAAATTGCGGGAACATTACGCGATTCGAACGTTTCCGCGATCATTCCCGAGAAGAACGAGGGATGAAAGAGGGAGGAGAGAAAGGGCGTCGAACGGATCGAGTGAAACTTGCTCGAACTTTCCCTTATACGTAGACCGTGGGTGTTCCATAAAAAAGAAGATGAAGCATTCCCCTGCAACTCTTCTTACTTCAAAAAAATGTTATTCTACGAGTCGAATCGTAAACTCTTGCCGCATCACGGCATTTTACATCTCCTTTCCATATTTTAGTGACTGATCGTTCTACTCTACGTCCTAAAAAACGGGCGGATCGTGTACACATAAAATGTAAAGTACGATATGTTTATCAATTCCTTAATTACGAATTTGATGTACGTACATACAGTAAATATACTGAATTCGTGCAAATCTCGCAATGCAGAATAATATTTAAAAATCCGTACAGTGTTCATGTTTTAGTTACACGACACGTAATTAGAGCACAGACTAATTCGCCGAATCGTTAACTTCGCTGCAAGATGAGAAAGTTCATTAGAAAGGTGTACGATTCGCCTGCTGTTAATTACATCGTAATTAAAGTGAAATCATATTTAGAGCAGGCGAGGGACGACCCCTGGCGAAAAAGTAATCCATTCTTGTAAGTAAATTTCTCTCTTCCTGTTTTTTCCTTTCGCCTGCACCTCCCCCCGGGCATTACACGTTGTTCTACCGAGTCGAAGTTTGTTCCGGCAACTTAAGAAGACATCTAGAAACGCTCTTTGGACCTCGGAGGATGAGATAGGGTCCGGTTGCCCTGGATACCAAGTCGAATCCTCTTCCATAGTTTACTTACCCGTTTACTCGCTACCGAATATGAAAGCTAGCGGTATTATTGGCGTAAAACCAGACCTTCTACGTATCGCATCGCGAAATATCCAAAGCCGGATGCAAAATAAAATTCGTGGATAGTAAATAAGATTATTGGTCACGCTACTATAGCATGTTATTGTGAAAAGTATTAACTTACAAAAAGACAGGATTTATTCCAACTCCACTTATTTGCGCTTATCAATTAAATAGTTGAAAGGCATTTTTTAAAAGTCCAATAATTGTACTATTTCCGAAAATATCAACATCCGGTGCTTTTCAGTCTTCTCGCTTTATTTAACTTTCTGCTCGTATCGATCGATACGTTCCGTTCTGAAATAGACGATTGTTCTTACCTCATATCCGGCGACATTCATCTGGACGAGGCAAGAAGAAACGAACCGGACGCCATTTTCATTACTCCCTTTACGCGTGGTCCACGCTTTCACGGACAGGATCGGCCGGGTCGAGTCATTCGAGGGAGGCTTCAAAGGACGAACTTAAAAGTTCTTGTCCCGGTGAACTTTGCCTGGAAAGGGAGCAACTACACGTATGGTGTATCAGCGATGCATTAGCTTCAAGATTGGACTCACCTTCTTCCTCGACGAAACTTGGCATACACAACTGCTTTCCTTTCTGATTAATGCACTGCGATTTTTTTTTTTTAAATACAATTTTTACAAATATTCAAATAATAAGACTTATAATGTGTTAATTATAAAATCTAATTAAGTAACATTTAATCCTGCTGTCAATTTCGATTTGTAATAAAAAATAAAATGCAAGCATACTGTAAAATTTTTTATAAAATTCTTTAACGTGTCGTCTTCTACTTGATTTACTAAAGTCGTCGAAAATTTTTGTGTGCGCAAGTTCTGCTTAAGACGAAGAACGAGGAAGCCCGTGCCCTAGATGTGCGATTAGGATCCAGCGCAAATGTGATACTGATAACTATCAAAATGAGTAATTTAGGAGGAAACACTTTTAAGGATTACTGGGTCGTTAGATTACATCGAAATGAAGCGACGTATCTAACCTACAAATCCATATAATCTCTACGACAAAGAAATCATTTATGAAAAGTTAAAAGCGATGTTAATAAAAATGCATCTTAATTCTATTCCCTCAATTTTTCGTAAGAGAAGTTGGAATAAAGGTAAACGTTGATTCTTCCGCTCTACGAAGCAATCCGCGTTTCATTTCTCGTACCGAATTACGTTTTGTACCATTAAAAAATCTTGTTCAAAGCGTTCGTCCAGCATTAAGGATGGCGCAATTAAAATTGTTCGCCAAGATATATAGACCGGTATGAATGAAAAATAAATTGAAGTTTCGCCCTCTCTTTCCGCTTAAAAAACAAGGCTGTCGAAGAACGGGGAACGGTCTTCCTCCCCTTGCCGAATACAATTATATCGCCGCGCGCGGAGCGTTTTCCCGCGCCGAAGAGGGTATGAGCCGGGCCGAGAGCGCGTTGATAGAAGTTTAATGAAAAAATAACAGAGATAATTACGGGCCGAGGCTGCGGGGGTAAACAGTCACACCCACGCTGGGTTTGGTTATCTGGTACAACCGCTCCGGAGAAAGACCCTTATTATTAAACGTACACCTGCATTACCGCCAACGAGATCATTACCGCCGCAGCTTCCGTTAACGTTGTCTCAATCCCATTTTCTCCGAAACTCGCTGATACTCGCCCGATGGTGCTGTAATCACTCGCGCATCGACGACTAAACGTTGGTCCACCTCCGCAGCCATCTATTTCATTCCAGAGAGAAGATTTTTATATGTAGCCAGTGGATATTTTAACCTCTTAGGTACGGCAAAATTTTGCGCGGGGCTTTTTTTCTGTACAGTAGAATTTAACGCGAATTGCGTAAATGCAATGAATAACAGACAATGCTGTTTTCTGAGTACATTGGAGTGAAGTTTTTGATGAGTAAATTATAATTTTTCTTAAAATTATGTTAATATATTTCTCATAATATAATTCTTAAAATTATAATTCAGTTATACACGTCGATCTACTATAGCGTCGTGTCCTTCTCAGAGACGAAATCCTCGAAAACCACTATAGTGGCGTGTCGTGCCTAAGAGGTTAAAAGGAACTATGTTCCATATTTTCTAATTTATACGAGGAATCGTTAAGACCGAGTGATCATCGAATTACTTAATATTTAATTTTTTTTATGTTTCCTAGAAATTATGAATATATTATTTAATAGAATTTATACGATGCGACGTGGTTACCGCATTAAATCACGAGCTTGACATCGAAAACACAATTCAAGCCCAAAATTCAACAATGCAACATCCGAACTGCACGGTAACCTTTTCCGAGGGAAAAAATGGTACCTGATTCAATATTACGTGTCGAACGAGAATCGCGCATCTGCTCGATTCATCCTCGGGCTGCATAATCGTTCATCCAGTGACCGTGGCTGGCTGGTCAGTGGGCAACGACCGTTCACCTTCCGAAACTTTCCTATTGGACCCACTACCCTCCTTTTCACTAGCGCAACCGTAGAGGTCAAGGGTTTAACAGCTGCAGCAGAGAGAAACCTTTTACCCCGAGCTGACCGTTCTACTCGGACTAGAAAACTGACCCCTATGCCGAAGCTGCGCTGGGTTACCTAAATAGTAATGTGTGTACCGTCGTTACTGCAATGGCTGAACACTACTATTTTAATGGCTGCTCAGCGTGATGTTCTTCTTTCGTTTGTAAGAGGATCTAAGTTCTTCGTTCTAAGAATGAGTAATATAACACATAATTTAGAATACACGATTATTTTATGAAGTAAGTATTTAAAATTAACATAAAAATTTTCGATGAAAACTGCATTAAAACGAATACGAGATTTTTTAGTAGCCTCTTACAATTTATAGGAATGGTATGTCAAGCATCTAATTTTGCGTTTCTTTAAACCTTGTCCCGAGGACACGGTGTAATTAGTAGAGACGATCGTTTCCGACATTCTGAAGCGTTCGCACCCTCAACCTTATTTTCACTTGCCCCTCTAACAGCGAAGTAAAAAAAAAAGATCCCTCGAAGGCAAAACGTGACGACAGCCGGGGTGTGTATCGCGATGAAAATACCAAGCGGCTGCGTGTAGCAACAACAATTGTTTCCCTCCGGCCGTTCGCATGACATCAATCCGACAAAAACCACAGGAGGATCGTGCCTTCCTATCTCTCACCCTCGTTGATCACGCGCACGCGTATCCTCCGTATATTTTTACCGACTTTTTTCATTCTTTACAATTTCACGTAATACGAGCCGCAATCATCCCTCAGAGTGTATCAATTAAATTAGTTTAAACTCCATGGATTTGCTGGGTGTAAACGATATGCATTTATAGATTGCGCGTAAGACACTTACAAAAATTTGCCAAGCAGATTATTTATATTATATTGATAAATTTAAGAACGAAGTATCATTTGATATGAAATTGATACTCTATACTCAAAAAGTACATGTGTATAAGTGTATCAATTTTAGTGTATCAATCACGATATTTGTTCGTTTTAAATGTTTTTGAAATATTCGATAAAAAATATTCGTGACCGGTTGAAAGGAAAATAGCAGATAGATGATTGGGTTATTATTGTTCACGGTCGAGGAGGTATTCTCGAGCATTTTACGCGAGCACGGCACACGCCAGCAATCTTCGACACGCTTCCGAGGCACGCGCGCCATATGCTCGACGATGACTGCGCTGACCACGATAATTTGCGAAATCACTCGGGGTAATGATTATCCTACCATTCCTCTGTCTAAACCGATGAAAGAGTGGTTGTATTTTGAAAAATTTTCTGTAATAATTAACAAGTTTTGGAAATTTACTAATTTGTTTACAAATTTAAACTAATCATTAATTCAGCTATATATCGAACCCTAAGAAGCTCGAGAATTCTATGTAGCTACATCATCTGCGGCATCGTCCGATTTTTACGCAAGCGAAAAAGCTGAGGATCCACAGTCGCACAGATTACTAATGGAGATAAGAGATCGGCACTCATTGTCGATGGAACGAGTTTCATGCAGCGCGAACGCCACGAAAAGGAGCAATCACCATTGTTACGTCACGGTGGTTCGAGTTTCTGCGAATGCTTAAGAAGCCTGTTCGAGAGGCGAATCGATCGTCTTGGTCGATCTCGAGAATTCCGAAGTAAGACGAGAAGGGTCGAATTGTCAGGTACCCTGGATCTTCGACGAATCTTCGTAACCACCTGGGACCTGCTTCGAATCGCGATGGTATCGCCGAACGTCCGAGCTTCTTTCCACGAAAATCCGGGAAAAAAATCGCCGGTGGAAGGTGAAATATTCTTCCCCCGTTCTTAGCTCCGTCACCTCGAGAGACCGTGTCGTGAACCCGGGAACAGCACTTTGTAGCCTTATGTAACCCTGCACGCGATTCGAAAAGTAACACGATACGCGCGTAACGTTACCGCGTGCGAACCGCAACGAGGAAGCTGAAGTAGAAACGCGGCCGATTCGAATCGGTCTGCTACCTAGCGAGACCCTCTGCCCCATTTTTTCCACAATTTCCCTGAAAAACTAGCGGTTTTTATCGACGAGAAAAAAGAAATGGACTCTCCAATACCGGGAGGCTCACCGTTGACGCTGATTACGTTTGACAGCTTCCGCATACGCTTTTTTACATATTCCTCTTTTTCCCCGTACTACTTTTCACATCCACTCGATTCTTCATTTTTTGCGGTTTTTCCTTTTGGTAGCTCTTTCTATTATCGTTGTTGAAAAACTTCCAAGTTCTCAGAAAAATTGGAATGTGGTTATTTCCAGGTTTATTTAGAATGTATCGCGAATAAAATTGATACTGATACGGTAATTCGATCTCGTGGTCGAAAATCCTGTATGAAATAAAATTTGGAAATGTTCTCGTGGGCATTGGAAGACCGAAAGAGGGTTCAGAGATTTGGGTCGATTTTGCATACGGTTACGAGAAACTGGACAATGACAGGTTTACGATCTGTTTGCCACAAACAGCTCCATTTCTCGGAGATTAAAGGATTAGGTGTAAGGAATACACGCCTGGGTTGCTCTCAATAATGGAAGAACAATGAACCTTGGACACTGCTAAGAGGGCAGAGCCGCTCTTTCACCGATTGTCCGTCGGTGTTTCCCTAAACAGGAAACTACAATTCTTGCGAGAGACCAGGCAGAGGAGGACGGAGAATCTGCCCGCGCCTCCAAATACCGTCCGATGTTTGCTACTGTATCCAACACGCTCCAATAGCCAAAGGAGAAGGGATTGTGTCGCGATCCTTAATACTTCTTACGGTAATGCCCGGCTAATGGCACAAGAGCTGAGTATCGACACGCAGGAAGGTGGCTACGGTATTCCAGTTCCCATAATTTTGCGGCCGACCGCGGCCAGAAAACCCTTTGTCGCATCGATACTGGAGTGTAAAATAGGATTTTGCGGCGAGTCTCGGCTCTGTTCCGTAGGTTTCGCGCGATCGCTTCCACTTCCACCCCCTACGGTTTCCCTTTAACCGCGCACGTTCAGCTCCCTTCTAAGTAGCTTGTTACCAGCTCCATCTTACCGGGATTACGTAATGGATTTCAACCAATTTTTTATCCATTCGTTTTATGCCAAGTCGGACGATAAAACATTTTTCTGACAGATTTTAATTAAATAAATAGACCAACCGTTTACGCTAATAAATTAGATATTTGTTTGCTTATATTTATATTCTGTCGAAATCGATGATATTAGGAAGTTCGTTTTGGGATAAAACGCTAGATTAGGGATGGTACTTTGGGATGGATTTTCCCCTTAAAAAGTGGAAAAACGGTTGAAACGACAGTTGGGTTCTATTTCGGTAACGCAGGTGGTTACGTGGGAGGAACAGAATCGTGTTTCGAGCGTACGTTATGGACTGCAAGTGCCGCAACCCTTCGGTCGTCAATCATTCCGCACCGTGGCGATACACTTCCTGGACGGAATTGAAACAGGACGTGGTCCAGAAATCGTTCCACGTAACTGGTTCTTGGCGCGCGTCACGCTCGCGAAACTCGAGAAACCTGTCGCCCAGATGAAATCGAAAGTACCATTTCGAAAAATGATCTATGACGGTAGAACATGAGGATCGAAATAAAAATTATTTTATAACGTTGATACTGCGATTGAGCTATGATAAAATTATAAAATAAAATGAAGGATTTCAATGCGTTCGGCCGTCCAATTATCTTCGCGTGCAAAAGGAACTACCCTTTGTAAAAGTCTCTCACGTTACGTCGAGTACTCGCCACATGCGTACGTTCCTTTGGTGGCAAATTACGAGGCACGGAAGATACGCGTCTCTTGAGGAAAACACAAACGTAATCCGATTCCGGAGGATCCACGCTACACGTGCAGCCTGAGGCATTGCGGGCCGATACGAGCGGATGTCCGGTTGCGAAGAGATCAAGTGGTCAATGTCGACCCGTCGAGATCGAAGATCAACATATTGGAAAGTCACGCGCGTTCACAAGTTTCCCACAGATTTTTCACGTAAGTCGACCTGCAGCCGTATCCACACCTATAAGCTCAAACAATACAAGTTAAAAACGAGTACCACGTATTGTAAATGATAAAAAATGTCAGCCTTCTAAACTTGTAACCAATAAACGAATCAACCGAATCGTTAACGGTCACGTTTCAACGCGATTACGTGGATTAACGAACGTAATTTATTGCCCACATAACGCACCACATAATCAATAGGGGAAGGTCTCTACCGGTTAATATCGTATCTCAATAGCACGGCTCGATAGCTCACCGATAGGATATTGCGTGAGAATCGGTGCAAGAATCAATTTATGGTTCGCACGTGATGCGTTTGCGTGACTGTTAGTAATTCAGTATCGATACTGCATTCTCAAAGAAACGATACACGAGGCATGTTTAATTGTTTTCAACCCCGAATTAAAGTAACTCGCTTCCTGATGTAATAACGCTTTTTCATGATTAATGTACCACGATTGGGAAGTCCATGTAATTTCTTCTACTAAATTAAATGAAAAGCAAGTATTCTTGAATAACGAGATCCCTGCGAATTGGATTATCTTCAAAGGCAAGATCTGATGGCATTGCTCGCGTACGCGCGAGGGGTACGGGGAGTAAGAAATGCAGGCGGTCGACTAGTCGCATTCGTGGCCGAATGAGATAAACGACTGTTTACTTGTCCAGCGAACGAAAGGAAAAGTCCAAGCCTTTTGGAGCCGTGTGTCCAAACATCGGCATTGTACGCGAAAGAGGGGGAGGACTGGAGTCGGCCAGGCGTGCGACGATTTTACTCGCAGAATACTATATACCGGCCCTGTCTCCGTTTGCCCGGAAAATCACTCTCGGAACTGCAAATCCTGCGACTCCTCGCGACTATCCTTTCGTGTAAACGCCGCTGCTTCTTTTTTTTCATCCGATGAAATAACCGTTTTCGTCGAGACGATATCTGAATGGGAACTCGAGCCGGATATTTGCGGCTTCGCCTCATTCGAATTCGATTTGTTCGTCACTGGGCTGTTTCATGAAGTTCCTCCAGCATCACCGTAGGCTTGTTACCTTCCGTCCAAGCTTCGTTGAGTTTTGATAGAAACAGCCTCTGAACTGCTTGCGTTGGATTTTTACAATTTTATTAACTTGAAGCAAAATAAATAAAATCTTAATTCTACAAAGAAATGTAATTAGGAGAATAATATTAGATAATATATAAAGGTGTCAGTAAAGAAAGGAAAAGATAATTCCTCAATGAACTGCAAACACAACCAGTCCATAGACACCCAGTCAAAATATCGTAAAATGTCGGTTTCAGAACAAAAAATGCGCTCCTTCATAAACTCATTATGACCAGTGGTTGGATCAATAGGCGAGAGATACAGAAAGGGTAGTAAAGGACCAAAGGAGAACACGGTGAAAGTTTCAGATAATTTCACGGGTTAGCAAGAAAAAGCCTCTTTTTCTATTTGAAGGGCCATCAGAAGACACTCCGTGGCTGCAGTGATTTAAAGTGATACCCAATGTGTTAATATGAATGCGCATAACTGCATATGTGCACTACTGCATAATTGAATATATTGTACTTTTATCGGTTGTGCGCAACGAATTCCCGGCAACAGCCTCTCTCCGATTACAGAGCGATACCCGACGTTTCCATCGTCTCAAACAGCGGAGATTTAAGCGAGTTGTTAAATGTAAACGGACACGACAGCTACCGCAATTTCATTCTCCGCGGAGGGGCTGTCCCGTGTCCATTTGCCCGGGTGGTGCAGCAACTGCAACGTTCCCTTTTTTTCTCCCTACTTTCTCTCTGTCTGTTCCCGAAACGCGGTCCGCGCGTCCTTTGTCTAAAGCATTCGTGCATGCTGCCCGGTGAAGGATGGAAAAAAGAAGCCGTCTCCGGTCCAACAAAAGGGCCAAGGGCAAGAAAAAGGGAAATTTATGTACGTAGCCTGGCGCAACAGCGCCATCTGCGTGGAATTTTTATTCCGGTCCGTCAGTTTTTCGGTTTTCCGAAAGATTTGGGTCAACCGGACAGTTGCGAGAAACCAACGTCTCGCCCCTTCTTTTAGGACCGACCCGAACTTCGCCTAATGATCCCCGATTTCTCGGTGAGTTAAGGTCGGGCCCTTTCAAGCTGCCGGACGCCGGACGCCTACACCGCGAATTCCCCATTAATGTAATTGTGCATATCCTTCGGCTTTTCAATTTTCTCTATCTTAATGATAGCGTATTTCAAACAATTCCACTACCTCCGCGTTCGTAATTATTATTAGGCTCATTACTTCCATTGGGTATTTTTAACATTGTTTGGAATAGCGTTACTCTAGTTATCTTTTAGAATGACATTTTGTTTCCAGTAATCATATACATTTAATCAATAATGGATCATCATACAGTTTTCTGAGTCCATATATAATTTCGGTACAACTGATGCATCTAGTAAATGAAGATGACAAATAGTGAAAGCTGTACGTCAGCTGGCTTTCAATCATAAACGAACGAGAGAGATGTAAATCGAGCATTGGACGCGCGGAAAATTCGCGTGAAACTGCATTTTGCGATCCTGCCAAAAACGTATGTATCCACGTAGCCGAGAGGAGAGAATCAGAGAGAACGGCGAGTGCAGAAAAAGGAGAAGACAGTCGAGATCGTCCGTAACGGTGGCGGAACATTTATCTCGAGTGTCACTTCAGCCAACTTTCACCGGGCACAATGTCACTCCGTTCGTTGCTCGCCCTTTTTCCGCCTGTTCTTGTCCACGTCGGAGGGCGTCCTCCAAAATCGTCGTAATGGAGCTTCATTCAACAGGCGCGCTGCCGCGTACCACCGTCATTTGCATTTCTTGCGATTTATCTTCGTCCTCGCTACGCCGTTCAGCGGGTAGCCACTTCTGTCCCTTTGTCGTAACAGATTCGCGACGATGCCACTGGACTTTACTGTGATCACACCAGCTTCCATCTGCAAGCTAAGTATGTCTTTTAGATTATGTGATTGATCGGTAGATAATCGTTTAAAGTCTAACTGTTTTTCAACGTTAAGAAAATAAGACCATTCACTTTGACTCAGTACAACATAGTTGACAAGCAAGTTGATTATTTCTCTTGATTTGAATTTTCTTCCAATAAAGAACAACAAAAAAGATTAACATTGTTAAGAATGTAAATGTGAAAGATATAGTAGGAATTGGCTACTAAATTCTAAGTTTATTCAGTGCAATCGAGATTGTACGTCTTCAACAGAAAAAGGCATAATCTGAAGAAAGATCTTAAATAATAGAGTGCTTTCAGACTATCTAGGCGACTGGTTACCGTGCCGTTTTTAAGTTATCTTAATCTACGTCGGAAAGGGTTGCGTCTTATGAAAGCAGCGATCTTTGTCGCTTAGGACGGAACGAATTGTCTAACGCGTAACTAACGTGGTGCCGGCTAGCTCGTGATGACTGTACAGAGATTCGACAATGCGAACCCAGTCACCTCATCGTGAGCGGCGACCGATATATCATTGCAAACTGACCGCGACTAAACGGACTCGCATCTCGTTCAGCCGGAAAGGATGAAATTTTACGTTCCACGGAATCCTTTCGTTCGTTATCGAGGCGAATTTCTTGCATTCCTTCAAATTTTCTATTCTTGCGCGTATTTCGTCATACGAATATTTTACAAATTTTTGCAAGTGTTTCATTGATTTACATAATCTTAGAAAGAAGAAGGAATAAAAAAGCGAAAGGGAGAGAAATCAAGGTGAAACGACGAGCGCAGGGCAGAGAACCCTCGTTCGGCGAAATATCAAAGGCTCAGTAGGGAAATTGAAAGGCTTTGTATAGAAATAAGAATGTATCGACTGTCCCCAGCAACCACTCGGTCGAGGACAACATTTTCTAATCTTGAACGTGTCGTAAGAAATCGTGCAGAAATATATTTATTAAAATGAACATGTAATTTCAAAAATAGATCATTTAAATAATCAAAGATATTGACGGTAACGGCCCTAGTTTAAGATAATAAATATTAATATCTTCATGCGATTTAATTATTCACTGGAAACATATTCACTATTCTTTGAACTACATTATTAAATAATCAGAGAAATTAATAATGAATCTTTCCTCGTTGACAAAATCATATAGTCGGTTTAACACCGACGAGTGTTTTGCTTTCTGTTTCCTATACTCCAGCACCAATATATTCCAGAGGGCGTAAAAAATCGTCAACTTTTTCGTGCAACCCCATAAGGGTGTCTCTCCTTAATCCCTCTCTCCTCGATATTGCAGGTCACCGACATTCGATGGTCACAACCAACGGTCATTCATAACGTTCTAACTTATCGACGCACAACCAACAATTTTATTTTCAATTGCACTTCATTAATAAACTATTATCAAGATATTTACCTACTTGATTCCATAAAACAGCGCGGAAATAACTTCTATTTTCTATTAGTTATAAATACAATCCTATATTATCGACGCTAAATGTTTTACCATCTGTCTATCGCACAATTTGTGCTCGCGTGATCGGAAGATACCATCCTCTGCAGCCAGGTGTCGAAACGCAGTACGCCTACAGAAGCGAACGAGTTCGTTTCTCGACGTCGGCTGATCAGCTGTGCGGCTCCGTGGTGGGCTATACCTTCAGCGGTGTCAGTGTCGCGTACGCATCCCAGTTTCTCGCTCGATCAGTATCGATCCCCGTATATTCGGTAGTAAAGGTTTCTGGTCCAGCCGGACGTACGGTCGCCGCGTAAAACGCGAATCATAACGTACGAGTGCACGCGGTGACGGCGATAAATCGGTAGTATGTTCGGGTAAAGAGGGGGTTTTTCAAGTGAGGCATGACGGGAACAGGTGACAATAGAGCTTCGCCATGTTAGATTTGACGAGATCGCGAAACGTGCGCCGCTGCTGCTGCCGCTGCCGCTGCTGCTGCTGCTGCTGCTGCTGGTGCTAGTGGAGAGAGAGAGAATTTATTTTGTTTTCTCGGCTCTCTCGTGCTACTTTCCTCAGAGCGGTGATCCAACTGAAAATCATCCAAGCTGGATAGGTTACCCGAGTATCTCCGCGATACCGTGGACTGGTTTATGGGGTAAGTCTTTCCTCGTGCGAAATATTCACGACGCGGTGCTTTAAGAATGTATCGACTGTCCCCAGCAACCACTCGGTCGAGGACAACATTTTCTAATCTTGAACGTGTCGTAAGAAATCGTGCAGAAATATATTTATTAAAATGAACATGTAATTTCAAAAATAGATCATTTAAATAATCAAAGATATTGACGGTAACTATTTCTCTTGATTTGAATTTTCTTCCAATAAAGAACAACAAAAAAGATTAACATTGTTAAGAATGTAAATGTGAAAGATATAGTAGGAATTGGCTACTAAATTCTAAGTTTATTCAGTGCAATCGAGATTGTACGTCTTCAACAGAAAAAGGCATAATCTGAAGAAAGATCTTAAATAATAGAGTGCTTTCAGACTATCTAGGCGACTGGTTACCGTGCCGTTTTTAAGTTATCTTAATCTACGTCGGAAAGGGTTGCGTCTTATGAAAGCAGCGATCTTTGTCGCTTAGGACGGAACGAATTGTCTAACGCGTAACTAACGTGGTGCCGGCTAGCTCGTGATGACTGTACAGAGATTCGACAATGCGAACCCAGTCACCTCATCGTGAGCGGCGACCGATATATCATTGCAAACTGACCGCGACTAAACGGACTCGCATCTCGTTCAGCCGGAAAGGATGAAATTTTACGTTCCACGGAATCCTTTCGTTCGTTATCGAGGCGGATTTCTTGCATTCCTTCAAATTTTCTATTCTTGCGCGTATTTCGTCATACGAATATTTTACAAATTTTTGCAAGTGTTTCATTGATTTACATAATCTTAGAAAGAAGAAGGAATAAAAAAGCGAAAGGGAGAGAAATCAAGGTGAAACGACGAGCGCAGGGCAGAGAACCCTCGTTCGGCGAAATATCAAAGGCTCAGTAGGGAAATTGAAAGGCTTTGTATAGAAA
This sequence comes from Ceratina australensis, assembly GCA_004307685.1. Classification (NCBI taxonomy): domain Eukaryota; kingdom Metazoa; phylum Arthropoda; class Insecta; order Hymenoptera; family Apidae; genus Ceratina; species Ceratina australensis. The sequence continues at coordinate 10,455 of SHCU01000789.1, read as the reverse complement.
TAAGAATGTATCGACTGTCCCCAGCAACCACTCGGTCGAGGACAACATTTTCTAATCTTGAACGTGTCGTAAGAAATCGTGCAGAAATATATTTATTAAAATGAACATGTAATTTCAAAAATAGATCATTTAAATAATCAAAGATATTGACGGTAACGGCCCTAGTTTAAGATAATAAATATTAATATCTTCATGCGATTTAATTATTCACTGGAAACATATTCACTATTCTTTGAACTACATTATTAAATAATCAGAGAAATTAATAATGAATCTTTCCTCGTTGACAAAATCATATAGTCGGTTTAACACCGACGAGTGTTTTGCTTTCTGTTTCCTATACTCCAGCACCAATATATTCCAGAGGGCGTAAAAAATCGTCAACTTTTTCGTGCAACCCCATAAGGGTGTCTCTCCTTAATCCCTCTCTCCTCGATATTGCAGGTCACCGACATTCGATGGTCACAACCAACGGTCATTCATAACGTTCTAACTTATCGACGCACAACCAACAATTTTATTTTCAATTGCACTTCATTAATAAACTATTATCAAGATATTTACCTACTTGATTCCATAAAACAGCGCGGAAATAACTTCTATTTTCTATTAGTTATAAATACAATCCTATATTATCGACGCTAAATGTTTTACCATCTGTCTATCGCACAATTTGTGCTCGCGTGATCGGAAGATACCATCCTCTGCAGCCAGGTGTCGAAACGCAGTACGCCTACAGAAGCGAACGAGTTCGTTTCTCGACGTCGGCTGATCAGCTGTGCGGCTCCGTGGTGGGCTATACCTTCAGCGGTGTCAGTGTCGCGTACGCATCCCAGTTTCTCGCTCGATCAGTATCGATCCCCGTATATTCGGTAGTAAAGGTTTCTGGTCCAGCCGGACGTACGGTCGCCGCGTAAAACGCGAATCATAACGTACGAGTGCACGCGGTGACGGCGATAAATCGGTAGTATGTTCGGGTAAAGAGGGGGTTTTTCAAGTGAGGCATGACGGGAACAGGTGACAATAGAGCTTCGCCATGTTAGATTTGACGAGATCGCGAAACGTGCGCCGCTGCTGCTGCCGCTGCCGCTGCTGCTGCTGCTGCTGCTGCTGGTGCTAGTGGAGAGAGAGAGAATTTATTTTGTTTTCTCGGCTCTCTCGTGCTACTTTCCTCAGAGCGGTGATCCAACTGAAAATCATCCAAGCTGGATAGGTTACCCGAGTATCTCCGCGATACCGTGGACTGGTTTATGGGGTAAGTCTTTCCTCGTGCGAAATATTCACGACGCGGTGCTACGTCTCTGACGACTCCCGGGTATCGCGACGCTTTTAAAGGTTAACCTCGACGGCTCGTCGATGGCCTAACCTCCCCGTCGAGGTTGACGCTCTCTCGCTCCGGTTCGCGATTCCGTCCCGCGTTTAGACAATCGACTCGTCTTCGTCGGCGTTTCCTACTTCGGGACGTGATTTCACGCGGAGTCATGTTGTCACCTCGAATCGGGTCCGCTAACTCTCGTGAAAATAACGCGTGGGTCGGAGCACAGTGTTCGGTATTCCTGAAAGTCGATGCCAATCGCGATGACAGCGTCAGTCGGTCGTCAATCACTGAAATTCCGCGAGTCAACGATGTCGATGTTTCCTGTACGAAAATAAGTATGAATCTCTTTGACTTGGTAAACACGTCTGTCAGTGACAACTCGCGTTGTCTCTATCGAACTTCTTGTTTCCACCCTCGTACGCGACACGTAAGATCAGCGTGAATGCGATTGTCATGGGTTCGGTTAAACGTGAATTACATGAAACTATCGGACAGAGACTGAGGTGTATCGAATTATTAGTATATTTCATAAATATATATTATTATATATGCTCGTCATTAATATATATGCTCGTGAACTCGTTTAATTGTGTGACGTTGTCACAGGTACGTCGGTATCACGCGTGCATTTTTCACGACCGATATCTTTAAGTGTTTTATCAGTGTTCAATAAAAACTGGTAGGATAGGTTACGTAGTTAGAACCGTAAGCCAAAGGTAGCATTTGTGTGTTCGATTTTGGTTTACCGTTACTTTTTATCTAACCTGTAGAATTAGAATTTGAAGTTATTTGTTTTGCGTAGATTTTGAAACTACGATGCGTCACTATTGTTACTAAATTGCTACTTCATTTCCTCCTTTAATTATACTACGACACGTGTACGTATTTATATTTATCTTTATGCTTGTCGTACTCGATAACGCCCCGTATTTTCTGACGTGTACGTTCAGGTGGTAAAGGATGTTCGCTGTACTTTGGTAATACATAGCGAGGAGTTAAGTCTCGCTCGTGTTATCAGATTTCTCGTGTTATTAATTTAAGAAAAGTTATTGTATGCACGAGAGGTATACGAATCTTGAGATTCGAAAAAGGAACTTTCGTAGTATTATCAAATTGACAAACATCGACGCCTGCGATTCGTATATCTTTCGACTCTTGCCTCCCAGCCAATAAAATGTTTCCTAAAAACATCGCTCGGTCGTAATGAATCACCCAAGTGCTCGAATCGTTCTAGATCTCGCTGGTTTATTGAATTTTTACGATATGGAAATGTATACGCGTATCGTCATCGCGGCGATAAAATTTTCAACACCTATGTAACTATGCGTTTAGAAGCGAGTACATAGAGAGCGTATTCACTGTTCAAATTTTACCGAATTGCGAATGTTTGAACCATCGAGAGCATGTATCAGATTGATGCGTTTCATAGATGAACATTTATTAAAAACTGATACAAAGCCCTTTTTTTTACCGCGAGCCAAGATCTTTTTGTGAATGCGGTCTGGTTTTTAAACGGAGACCGCGCGTCCGCGCGAATTCGAAACCATTGAAGCGCGTATTCCGCGTTCGAATTGTAAGTCCTCGCCGATTTGGTTGTGTACGGGCAGTTTCGAGTCTCGCCGCGCTAATTTCACGCGTCGGCAACGCGCGAAACGAGCGTTGCCCATAGAGGCGAACTATGGATGAGTAAAACGTGAAATATTAGGTTGACGCGCATTAAACGTCTGAACGTCATGAATAAAATCTACCACCAAATGAAAGAATAGAATCAGTTTTCAATAGAGTGTTCCTTAAATTTACCAATTTTTCATATCTGGATTTTTCGTTTATCCTCAAAATTTTAATTCCAAATTACTTACGATGATAAATTGCATTACAGAATTGAAATCTGGAATGTCACAAATTCTTGTGTACATAGAACCTTGTAATATCTCATTTCACTATATATATGTTTAGCTGTCTGTAAAACAGAAAGGATAATTGCAATAAGAAGGCTTAATAGTCCGTGAAACAGTCAATAAGTCAGTTCAAAGAACGAATTGTTCTAACGTAATTTCTACGAAGCTAGCAGGGATAAGAAACATGATGAAATAGTAGACAATGGCTCGGTGACTGGCCGGACGGGCTCTCTGTGCTTTTGAAACGCTTCCACGGGACAATGATACGTGTTTGCGCGTTTGCACGCCGCAAGCAACGCGGAAAGTGAACGAGAGTACCGCAGCGGTCGGTTGCTGACTTAAAGCCGACGAGCAGACCGATACGATGAGTGAGTCACGCCGCGTTTCGGTCAGCTTCCTTGATGAATTATTCCGCTCGCCAAAACGGAGACACCGTGGCGCTTTTCTACTTCGCGCTTTTCACAGCCGTTTCGCTACTTTCCTTTCCTTTCCTTTCAATATAAAATTATAGGAAGATAGTATCGTATGAGAAAATGAAAGTCAAATCGATGCATTTTCTTCGGCAAATAAAGTTCCTACAAGTTCATTTATTAAACCGATGAATAATATTGTATATTAATATTTCAAATTCAATATTTTTTGTTATAAGTCAAATTCTTTCATTTTTGTTCTATTTTATAAGACGCGTCGTAACAGATGATTTTTAACCAAAAAGTTTGTACTTGAAAAAAAAAAGACGTTTCATACGTACCATCCTAACAAAAGAACGAGGGACAAATTAGGCTTGGGTTGTCGAACGGTTCGCGAACGTGCGCCGAACGCAAATTGCCTCTGGCGTGCATTGTATTCTTTAAATAAATCCCGTCGTATAGGCCGGCGCAGATAAAGCGGTTTTATCAACAGTTTCCGACGATAACATACGGGCTTTCGTCGGCGATCCACTTCTGTACGCGATGTCGGCGTGTCCACAAACTTATCGCGTAATATCGTCTTATACGTGCCCCCGACAAAGAATTCTCTCATGAAACAGAGTACTATAAAGTACCGGGCGTTACCAAAATCTCACAGCAGCTGATCCCTAAAAGATATATCTAATTCTTCTTAGAAAGATATTAAATATCAACAAGAAAAATATAAAACATTAAGAATGGCCATAATCGTTAGAAACATACTTAAGAGAAAATAGGTGAATAGAAGTTAGTGTAAAACATTTTAGGTCTATAGAATAAATAATAAAATTGATGAGCCTTATGATTCAATCTGTTAAACGATAGAAATATCTGTGAAGATGTATTGGATCGCGTGAACTTTTAGATCGCATCATGATTTTGAAAACAGTGTGTGCACGTATTTTATACTTTGAGGTACGGGCGTAAAACGTACCTTACGTGGCAGCTAAACTAGCATTAGGATTCATCACCGTGAGCATTCCCATATTTTACCGTGGAGAACGGTGAAAACTAGAACACGGTGGTAGTCGATGATAAAGCGGAAGCCGTCTATCTTAAGCAGTCAAGATCGTTTTTCTGTACAATATTATAAATCCGTGGTAATAATGAGTAGGATTTTGAGAAAATGTGCAATATTAGAATTGAGTGCTCCTGTGCTCTTAACGCTACCGATCAAACAGTATTGCGAAACGTATTGTCAAGTGATAATTTATGATGTATAATAAATCATAATATTATCATGTTATGAATGTAGAACTTTTATCTTGAAACATAAAATAGAGCGATACAGAGCTTAATAGACAATTCTTAATCACTTAATTAAATCTTAAAAAAGGAGAAGACGTTTCAGATACACCTTCTTAATAGAACATCCTCTTGTCACTATAAATTACGCTCTAGTTCTATATCAGATGACCAAAAAGTTCATTAATTATGCCGATGGTTGTCTGTATCATGTTTCTTCTAACTAATCAATACTCGTTCTTCGGTGCTCACGAATGGAAAGCGCTAATAATATTCTTGTTCGGACGTCGTCCTCGGGATTGGATTACAAGCCTAGGACGTCGGAGAAAGTCTGTACACTTGGTAAACAAAGTAAACTGGTATAGCCATTTTTCCAACTACTATCTATAAACCATCTGCTATTACATTTTGAATGTACCCATTAGACAAAATCACGTGTTAGTAAAACATAAATATTGTTAGGATTTTATAATTAGACAATATTAAAAATGAAGAAGTATCGTTAAAGTATGGTATGTATTAACAAAGTGCAAGGGTTAAGAACTTTAACCCAAGAAAATCATGTGACAGGCGAGAGACAATTTTGATTATTGCACAATCTAACTTCATATCACAATAATAAACTAACAATTTGATGAGAAAATAAACTTATATATGTATTACTGAAGATGAAGGGGACGGTGAAACGAAATATGTTTGTACGTCAAAAGGTTAACAGAACGTGAAGAGGAAGAAAGGAAGCCAGGGGAGGAGTGTTTCGCCCTAATCCTGAAACAGGCACAGCAGGTCTCATCGCACGTAAATGTGCAGCAAACTGGATCTCGAGTTTGCTTGACATTCATCGGTGCTCTCGTTATTCTCGTGTTCATTTTTCCACGTAACACCGTCGACGCCGTAACAGAGCTCGTGAGTGGATAAATGTCGCATGATTCACGGCCAGACACCCGTGCTAAAATAATTGACGCCGCTCGAAAGTTCGCCGGCGACGTCGCGTTTCACTACTTCCACTTGTCACGATGAAGGAACATAATTTTTTGACAATTTCATATCCTCCGGAATCATTGATACATTTTAGAAGACGTAATTACACGTTAACTGTCATAAATAAATCGACTCGTTCGAAGGGCGAGAAATTTTCACCAGAAGCTGCTGCATTATTTATAGAATGATCTAATCGTTATGATATCATTATAATTCTCGGCCGACAAGTTTAAATAACATGTGACGCGCATTAAATTACGCATGCAATTTCATCAGAGAGGACAGCGAGAGATAGTCGAGGGACAAGTCCAAGAGTGAGATTTTATAAAAGAAGACAAATGAAACTGGAACAAGTGGAAGCAGTAATAAATGAATGCCCATTGAATCACGTGAAATCATCGTAGTAGCATCGACGAATATTTTTCCTACTGTTTGCTCACGGAGAGAGTGAAAGCTACGAGAGAGAGAGGGAGATATCGGTGAAACCCAGTGTCCGACGTCAATTCGGTTATCCGTTGCTGGCTACCGGGATAAATATCGATACCAATTAACTCAGGGACGCGTATCGCACTCGCGGCGATCTGCTCGGCTGCTACGAAATTAGCGGTGTGAAATATGATAGAGCGATAATTCTATCGCGGCTCGGTGCGCGAAACCGAGATTTTGTTACGGAATACAGCTGATAGCGCAATTAATTAACAGTCAGAGGCAAATTTATTTGTTCGCGAGAAACAAACTACCGTCGATTGCAGCTTTGTGAAATTTCTCAGATTGCCGCGCTACATACATCAACGGTGGTTTTAAATGGGAACATCTAAGCTAACTCGATTCTTGGCCATAATTTTGCGAAACGTATTCGATCTCCGTTAAGTTAAGTTATACAACCAAGGGAAAAGTGAAGTTCCGAGTGGTTAATATCGATCTCATGTATTACATAATCCGTACGCTACCGCCGCGGCTTAAGTCGAATCTTTTTATTTCGATTCCCTATAAAAGCAAGAATCTAAATCGAGTTTGCGGCAAACATTACGCAATGCCGTTATCCACTATTTACTCTTTCAGGCTTATCCTACCGTACAAAGAAAAGGATGGGATGTTATATATGTATGTAAAAAAATTCATAATTTTCTTAATACGTAAACTGCTTGTACAAATAGTTTTGCGGATTGAAATAGTTTAGAATCACGTGGTAACTTTGAACGTGGTTATTTAATTCGTGACGAACCGAAATTCTCGCGTAAGTATCAAACGGGCGTAAAGGTTTTAACGAAGACGAGTGGCCTCTTCTCGAGTGAAAATCGCGTTTCCGCACGAATGACGCGTGGGACGCACGAGGGAGAGATGCATACACCGTTTTAGCCCGAAATCGCGTTTTCACGGGGCGATTATTCTCCACGGTGTTTTTCACGACTCCTCGTCCGCGCTCTCGTGTTCGCCGAGCGGCACTCATAGCAATTCCTTTAAAATACTTAAAAGTTGTCTGCATGAAATATTGAACGCTCCGCGCAATTGACTGTTTAAATTGCAAGGCATATTTGCGCGCAACAGACGTCCTCGAATAATATTATCTATTTGGTTCAAGTAATTCATCAATTACTCCTAGATATTTCTAAATATTTCAATTATTTCTTTATGTATTATTCGAGATTGGCATCTTACTTTTTAGAATAATGCATTTTGATTAGAAAATTGTTACGTATAGTTCATTTACGTTTCAATCGTTAATTATTCAATCATTTAGTAGCGACGAAATGAAAAAACTAATGCAATAAAACTGGCATACATGTAACCGACATAGAATAACAAAAGGCAATGGAGAATACAAGAAATCTGAAATATGTTATATTTCGATTTCAATTCAGGAGAAACTATTTATTTTTGTGTCCTGGATCCTCCTGCAGAAGGCTCGACCCACAAGTCAAATACACCCTGA
>SHCU01000788.1:23915-34010 GCA_004307685.1 Ceratina australensis | reverse complement strand
AATTAAATGACTTCAAGCATTGATCTGTTCGCAGGTGTTACATAACTCTGGCACAAGCCCTGTCGATGTCGATGGGTGGTTCGCCCTGTGGGCCAGCCGGAACAGGGAAGACAGAGACCGTGAAAGACATGGGGAAGACATTAGCGAAGTACGTGATAGTGTTCAACTGTTCTGATCAAATGGACTACAGAGGTTTGGGACGGATTTACAAAGGACTGGCGCAGAGTGGCTCCTGGGGTTGTTTCGACGAGTTCAATAGAATCGAGTTGCCCGTGCTGTCCGTCGCCGCGCAACAAGTAGCGGTCGTCCTCGCGGCGAAGAAGGAGAAGAAGAAGCAGTTCGTGTTCACCGACGGTGATCTGATAGACATGTGCCCCGAGCTAGGGATATTTATAACGATGGCAAGTGACGATACAATCGAATAAGTCGATTGAATACTAATTAACGATTAATAATAGAATCCTGGATACGCTGGGAGGAAAGAACTGCCGGAGAATCTGAAGATACAGTTTCGTACCGTCGCGATGATGGTACCCGACAGACAGATCATCATCCGGGTGAAATTAGCTAGCTGCGGCTTCCTGGAGAACATCACGCTCGCTCGGAAATTTTACACCCTCTACAAGCTCTGCGAGGAGCAGCTCACTAAGCAGGTAACACGTTTGTCGACAAGATCAATTCTTCTAATTATTCTATTAGAATTCTAGTTATCTCTATCTTTCGATTCTAATTCTTTTGTCTCCATCTATTGAATCTGATACGTCCATTAGAATCCATTTGTCTCTATCTTTTGAATCTAATTCTTTTGTCTCTATCTATTGAATCTAATACTTCTATTAGAATCTATTTGTCTCTATCTTTTGATTCTAATTCTTTTGTCTCCATCTATTGAATCTGATACGTCCATTAGAATCCATTTGTCTCTATCTTTTGAATCTAATTCTTTTGTCTCTATCTATTGAATCTAATACTTCTATTAGAATCTATTTGTCTCTATCTTTTGATTCTAATTCTTTTGTCTCCATCCATTGAATCTATTTGTCTCTAAAGGTTCACTACGATTTCGGTTTGAGAAACATACTGTCCGTACTGAGAACTCTGGGAGCGTCGAAGAGGGTGAACTCAAAGGACTCTGAGAGCACCATCGTCATGCGAGTTTTGAGGGACATGAATCTATCGAAACTCATAGGTATTCTAATAAACTTCATCGCGAATCGTATTTAACTGTTATTTATTTCAGACGAGGACGAGCCTTTGTTCATCTCGCTGGTAGCTGACCTATTCCCGAATCAGGCTCTCGAGAAAACTTCCTACCCAGAACTAGAAGCTACTATCAACGAACAAGTAGAAGAAGCAGGCTTGGTGTATCACCCGCCGTGGGTGCTGAAATTGATACAGTTATACGAGACGCAGAGGGTCAGGCATGGGATAATGACTCTGGGGCCAACCGGCGCAGGGAAGACTGCTTGTATACAGATCCTGATGAAAGCGTTGACCCAGTGCGGCGATTTCCACAGGTAAAATCGCAATGATACATCAGTGTAAATCTTTTATAGAGAGATGAGAATGAATCGGGTAAAAACTCATCGCACTAATACAACAATATTTACAACGGTGTAAATATTTTATAGGGAGATGAGAATGAACCCGAAGAGCATAACAGCGGCGCAGATGTTCGGCCGGTTGGACGTCGCGACGAACGACTGGACCGACGGTATATTCTCCGCGTTGTGGCGTAAGACGTTGAAGCTGAAGGAAGGCGAGCACGTTTGGATGGTGCTCGACGGGCCTGTCGACAGCATATGGATCGAGAATTTGAACTCCGTCCTGGACGACAACAAGACGTTGACGCTGGCCAACGGCGATCGGTTATCGATGGCTCCTACTTGTAAGATCATCTTCGAGCCGCATAACATCGACAACGCGAGCCCGGCGACGGTGTCTCGCAACGGTATGGTCTACATGAGCTCGTCGGGGCTCGATTGGAACCCTGTGGTCACCGCGTGGTTGAAGAAGAGAACGCCGTTGGAGCAGGAGGTGTTCGAACGATGCTTCGCCGACTCGTTTGGACAGGTGAGACATTTCATTAATTATAATCAATTGTAATGATAATATAAATATATAATAAATTAGTAAGAGAACTTCGTTATGAGATGAAATCGTTTTCTGCAGATTTACACGTGGAGCACTCAGTCGTTGTCGTTGGCGATAACCGTGTTGCAATGCAACGTGGTGCAACAGATGCTCTACATACTGCAAGGGCTGGTCCCGTTGGAAACGCCTGTGGAGAAAGAAGAAGACGAAGAGGTAGAGGAAGAGAATCGACAGCCGATGACGACGGAACATCTGAAACGATTCTACATCTTCTCTCTGATATGGGGCATAGGCGCCTTGTTAGAGACGTTGGACAGGCATAAGTACGACTCGTACCTACGAGAGAATTTCGACGATTTAGATCTGCCCACGTCGGAGAAATATCCCGACGCGAAGGTGTTCGACTTCTACGTGACTGAGAAAGGCAAGTGGGACACCTGGACGAGCATAGTGCCTTTCTACGTGTACCCGGAATGCTCGACTCCCGACTACAGCAACGTTCTGGTACCGATACCTGACAACGTGAGGATACAGTACTTGATCGATTTGATCGGACGACAGGACAAGGCTGTTTTACTGATAGGCGAGCAGGGCTCCGCGAAAACGGTGATGATGAAGTCGTACATGAAGCGGGCGAATCCTGAGACCACTCTGAACAGATCGTTCAACTTCAGCTCGGCCACCAGTCCTTATCAGTTTCAAAAGACCATCGAGAGTTACGTCGAGAAGCGTTTGGGCAACACGTTCGGCCCGCCGGGCGGTAAGAAGATGTTGATATTCATCGACGATGTTAATCTGCCACAGATAAACGAATGGGGCGATCAGGTGACGAACGAGATCGTCAGGCAAACGATGGACATGAAAGGGTTCTACTCGCTGGAGAAACCTGGCGATTTCACCAGCATCGTCGACGTGACCTTCTTGGCCGCGATGTGTCAACCGGGCGGTGGTAGGAACGACATACCTTCGAGGTTGAAACGTCAATTCTGTATATTCAACTGCACGCTGCCCACCGAGGCGTCGATCGATCGTATCTTCAGCGTGCTCGGCGAAGGTCACTACAACGCGAAGAGAGGTTTCTCGGCGGAAGTCAGGAATCTGGTGAAGCGAATGGTACCGTTGACGAGGATACTGTGGGAGAGGACAAGATCGAATTTACTGCCGACACCGGCCAAGTTTCATTACGTCTTCAGCCTCCGCGATCTCTCGAGGATATGGCAGGGTATGGTGGGCACGTTGTCCACGGTGATCGACAAGGAGAGCGTGTTCATGCTGCTGTGGAAGCATGAGTGCAGCCGAGTCTTCAGCGACAGGTTCACCGTGCAAGCCGACAAGGATTGGTTCGAGAAGGAAGTCGTGCTGATCGTGAAAGAGATGCTGGGTCAGGGCTACGTCGACATGCTCGGGCAGAGTCCCGCGTTTGTGGATTTCATGAGGTAAACGAGTACAATTCTAAACTGTATCTTTTTTTTCACTTTGTCATTTTATACACGATATTTTCTATGTATCGTTTAGGGATGCTCCAGAGCCAACTGGCGAAGAGGGCGAAGACGCCGACGTGGAACTGCCAAAGGTGTACGAGCCAGTTTACGAGGAGCAAGTCCTGCGCGATAGATTAGAGATGTTCTTGTCACAGTTCAACGAGATGCAAAGAGGCTGCGGTATGGACTTAGTCTTCTTCCCTGACGCTATGTTACATCTGGTGAAGATATCCAGAGTGATCAGACACCCAAAGGGGAACGTGATGCTAGTGGGCGTAGGCGGATCCGGCAAACAGAGCTTGACGAAACTGTCGTCGTTCATCGCGGGATACAAAACGTTCCAAATTACTCTGACCCGATCTTACAACGTGGCGAACTTCCTGGAAGACTTGAGGTACCTTTATCGGACGTGCGGAGCTCAAGGGAAAGGTACAACGTTCATATTCACCGACCTGGACATCAAAGAGGAAGGTTTCTTGGAATACTTGAACAATATATTAAGCTCGGGCGTTATCAGCAATCTTTTCACCCGCGACGAGCAGCAAGAGATCATCTCGGAGTTGACACCGATTCTGAGACGGGAGAATCCGAAACGGACGATCAACAACGAGCTGGTGACGGATTTCTTCCTTCAGCGAACCTGTCAGAATCTACACGTCGTCTTCTGCTTTTCTCCGGTCGGCGAGAAGTTCCGAAACCGCGCGCAACGTTTCCCGGCGTTGATATCCGGCTGCACGATCGACTGGTTCCAGCCGTGGCCCAAAGACGCTTTGATCCTAGTAGCGGAACACTTCCTGCACGACTTCGACATCGCCTGTTCGAACGACGTGAAATCCGAGCTGGTCAACGCGTTGGGTTCTATACAAGACATCGTGTCGGTGACGTCCTCGGAGTACTTCCAGAGGTTCCGTCGAGCCACGCACGTGACGCCGAAATCGTACTTGAACTTCATCGGCGGCTACAAGAATATCTACCGAAGCAAGCAGCACGAACTCGGGGAAGGAGCCAAGAGGATGGACACGGGTCTGGCGAAACTGGAAGAAGCCTCGGTGTCGGTAGAGATCTTAAAAAGGGATCTGGCCGTGATGGAGAAGGAGCTGGTGCAAGCTTCGGAGAAAGCTGAGACGGTGTTAGTGGAAGTAACCGAGAGCGCGATGCAGGCTGAAGCTTTCAAGAATCAAGTGCAGAAGGTGAAGGAAAAAGCCGAGCAGCTGGTAGCTTGCATAGCCGAGGAGAAAGCGTTGGCCGAGCAGAAGCTAGAGGCAGCTAAGCCGGCATTGGAGGAGGCTGAGGCTGCGTTGAATACAATCAAACCAGCTCACATAGCGACGGTCAGGAAATTGGGCAGACCACCTCATCTCATCATGAGGATCATGGATTGTGTGTTGATCCTGTTTCAACGTAAGATCGGTTCCGTCGTGCCGGACACAGCTGCGCCGTGCCCGAAGCCTTCCTGGGGCGAATCGCTGAAACTAATGGCCAGTACCACGTTCCTGCTTCAGCTACAGAATTACCCAAAGGATATAATAAACAACGAGATGGTAGAGCTGCTTCAGCCTTACTTCAACATGGAAGATTACAACATGGAGACGGCTAGACGTGTCTGCGGCGACGTGGCTGGCTTGTTGTCCTGGACGAAGGCCATGGCGTTCTTCCATTCGGTGAACAAAGAGGTGTTGCCGTTGAAAGCGAATCTGGCGTTGCAGGAAGCGAGGCTGAAAGTAGCGATGGACGACTTGGCGAACGCCGAGAGAGAATTGTCCGAGAGAGAAATGGCTCTGCAGGCTGTGAAAGAACAGTACGACTCGGCTGTCGCCGAGAAGCAAAGGTTGACCGACGCTGCGAACGTCTGCCTGAGGAAAATGACAGCCGCGACGGCGTTGATCAACGGATTAGGCGGCGAGAAGATCCGTTGGACCGAGCAGAGCAGCGAGTTTAAGGTTCAACTGGGTAGACTGGTAGGTGACGTTCTGCTGGCAACAGGCTTCTTGTCCTACTGCGGACCGTACAATCAACAGTATAGAACCGGTTTAGTCTCTTCGTGGATGAACATTCTAGCCACGAAATCTATTCCCTATACCGAGAACTTGAATATTACTAATATGCTCGTTGACAGTGCGACGACGTCCGAATGGACTCTTCAGGGATTGCCGAACGACGAGTTATCCGTGCAGAACGCGTTGATCGTGACTAAATCCTCGTCGTATCCTCTGTTAGTTGATCCTCAGAATCAGGGGAAGATGTGGATCAAGAACAAGGAGTGTATGAACGAGTTGCAGATCACATCGTTGAATCACAAATACTTCCGGACTCACCTCGAGGACAGTTTGTCTCTGGGTAGACCGTTGCTGATCGAGGATATAGCTGAAGAGTTGGACCCGGTGCTCGACAACGTGCTCGAGAAGAATTTCATTAAATCTGGCTCGATAGAGAAAGTGATCGTAGGGGATAAGGAGTGCGACGTGATGCCAGGCTTCATGCTGTACATCACGACGAAATTACCGAATCCTGCGTACAGTCCGGAGATCTCTGCGAAGACGTCGATAATCGATTTCACCGTGACGATGTTAGGACTCGAGGATCAGTTACTGGGCAGAGTGATTCTGATGGAGAAGGCTGATCTAGAGGCTGAGAGGGTGGCTCTCTTCGAATCGGTTATGACGAATCAGAGGACAATGAAAGAACTCGAGAGCACGTTGCTGCACAGATTGACGTCCTCCGAAGGGTCCCTGGTCGACGACGAGGCGCTCATAAATGTCCTTAGAGAGACCAAAGTAACCGCGGAGTCTGTCAACGAGAAACTGAAGGTGTCCGCGTTGACGGAGAAGAAGATCACGTTGGCTCGAGAGGAGTTCCGAGCCGTTGCGTCCAGAGGGTCGATTTTATATTTCCTCATAGTCGAGATGAGCAACGTGAACGTGATGTATCAAAATTCGTTGAGACAATTCTTGACGATATTCGACAACTCGATCACGAAGTCTACCAAGAGTCCTATCACCAACGAACGGATAAACATAATCCTTCGTCACCTGACCTACGAGGTGTGGGCGTTTACCTTGAGGAGTCTGTACGAACGGCACAAATCGTTGTTCACGTTGATGCTGGCCATGAAGATCGACTGCCATCGGGGCGCGATCTCTCACGCCGAGTTCAACGCTTTCATAAAAGGCGGCGCGTCTTTGGATCTGAACGCGGTCGCGCCGAAACCCTTCAGATGGATTCTGGATATAACGTGGCTGAATCTCGTCGAGATCAGCAAGCTCGAGATTTTCTCGGACATCTTGACGGAGATCGAGTTCAGCGAGAAGGAATGGCGCGTTTGGTACGAGAAAGAGAAGCCCGAGGAAGAGGAGCTGCCTTGCGGGTATCAGAAGAGACTCGACGTGTTCAAGAAGCTGCTTTTAATCCGATCCTGGAGCCCGGACAGAACTCTGTCGCAAGCGAAGAACTACGTGATCGAGTCACTGGGGAAAGAGTACGGAGAGACGAAAATCTTGGATCTGGAAGCCACTTGGTCAGAGTCTGAAGTCAGAACGCCGTTGATATGTATCCTGTCTATCGGATCTGATCCCAGCCCACAGATCACAGCGTTGGCGAAGCAAAAATCTATTCGTAAGAAACGCATATAAAAATCATTATATGTATACCAATTATTACGAGATTATTTATTTGATCGTAGAATTACGATCAGTGTCCATGGGACAGGGTCAGGAGTTCCACGCCAGGAGACTGATCTCCGACGCGATGAACACCGGTAGCTGGGTGTTGCTGCAGAACATTCATCTGTCGCTACCTTTCTGCACGGAAGTGATGGACGCCCTCGTCGAGACAGAGACCGTTCACGAGGCATTCAGACTCTGGATGACCACAGAAGTCCATCCGCAGTTCCCTATCGGATTGCTACAGGTTCTCTAAGTCAACCTGAAACAATATTGCAAGCAATTATAGAGATTAACTTCTGTCGTAGATGGCCATCAAATTCACGAACGAACCGCCGCAAGGTATCCGGGCCAGCTTGAAGAGAACTTATCAAGGAGTGACGCAGGACATGCTGGATTACAGTACGCAGTCACAGTGGCCGCCGCTTCTGTACGCCGTCGCGTTTCTCCACACGGTGGTGCAAGAGCGTAGGAAATTCGGTCCCCTCGGCTGGAACATTCCATACGAGTTCAATCAGGCCGATTTCGCAGCGTCCGTTCAATTCGTACAGAACCATTTGGACGACATGGACCCCAAGAGGGGAGTCTCGTGGCCCACCGTTTGCTACATTCTCGGAGAGGTGACTCCATCAGCAATTACAGACATATATAGTATAGTATTATGTTGTCCTATAAGTTTCTTCCCAATTTTTGAAACAAAATTAATATACGATCCGAAAGAAACTTATAGGATAAAAGTTATCCCATGAGTTTCTTTCTGACTCTGACTAGTAAAAGAAACTCATGGGATAACTCCTATCCCATAAGTTTCTTTCGGACCGTATATTAACTTCGTTTCAAAAATTGGGAAGAAACTTATAGGACAACCTAATATATCATAGATTTGAATTCTAGGTGCAATACGGAGGCAGAGTCACCGACGACTTCGACAAGCGACTGCTGACCACGTTCACCCACGTTTGGTTCTGCGACGTGCTGCTACGCCCGGGATTCGAATTCTACAAGGGGTACAAAGTGCCCCAGTCGAAGAACCTCCAAGGCTATCTGGATTACATCGACGGTCTGCCCGCGACGGACACGCCGGAAGTTTTTGGCCTGCATCCGAACGCGGACATCACTTATCAGATAAACACGGCCAAGGGGATACTGGATACGATTCTGAGCGTTCAACCGAAAGAGGGTGGCGCGCAGGGTGGCGAGACTAGGGAGAACGTCGTGTACAGGCTCGCGGACGATATGCTGGCGAAATTGCCGAAACGGTACAACTCGTTCGAGGTGAAAGAGGCACTGCAACGCATGGGAGCGCTCCTGCCTATGAACATATTCCTGCGACAAGAGATCGACAGGTATTTCCATCGTGTTTCAACACCGAGAAGAAATTCGTAAAGAGTGCTAGCCTTATAGGACCTTGCGGCAAAACATGGTAGGAATCGGTGCACAAGCGTTAACAGATCACGGAAAGAGATACTAGAGCGTACTAGAGTAGAAATATGTATGAATGTATCATAAAAGTAGTTAAATTCTGATTAACACTATGCCGTCCGAACGTTTAATCTAGATTTCATCGTGTCACGTCGGTAGAACTGACTTACATAATTTCGCTTATCATCGGCGATTCTCCGAGGTTCCTGTTTACTAATCTTATTATCAATTCCCATGTCTCGATCCTGTCCCTCTATTTTCTCGAAATTGTGAGGATATACTTATGCAAATAAGAGTACATCATTTCTTAGTAATACATGTTCATCTATTTATTTACTGCATGGCACCAACCTGGAGCCATCGGACGTCATACTGTTAATAAACGAATAAAAATGTGTGCCGAAGTAGTCCTGCTGTGAGATTTCAGTGATCTGTTTTACGGCGTCAGGTTCTTCCTTTTGCCTGCCGCGCTGTAACACAGGGGCTGGCACTCTTTATTAATCTCTCGTTTCAATAAATATCCATCGAAATTATATTGGAATCTTGTTCAGGATCTCGAGAGTGATCAACGAGGTACGTCGCACGCTGACGGACTTGAAGTTAGCTATCGACGGTACGATCGTGATGAGCCAAGGCCTGCGAGAGTCTCTCGACGCGATGTACGACGCCCGGATCCCGGAGAAATGGTTGAAGATCTCTTGGGAGTCCGCGACGCTCGGATTCTGGTACACAGAGCTGTTGGAGCGGGACCATCAGTTCAGGCAATGGTGCGTCCACGGCAGGCCGAAAGTATTCTGGATGACCGGCTTCTTCAATCCGCAAGGATTTCTAACAGCGATGCGACAGGTCAGTTTTTCAATGGTCCGTTTAAATATCGATTGATATAAATTCGATCATTTATAGGAGGTGACCCGAGCGCATAAAGGATGGGCCCTGGACTCCGTGGTGCTGCAAAATTTAATCACGAGGTTTAACAAAGAGGATATAAAGAACCAGCCGCAGGAGGGTGTCTACGTGCATGGATTGTTCTTAGAGGGAGCGTCACTCGATCGTAAGACGAGCAAACTGGTAGAGAGCAAGCCGAAGGTTCTCTACGAGCAGATGCCGGTGATCTATATTTACGCGATCAATACAACCGCGGGGAAGGACCCGAAGCTTTACGAGTGCCCTATATACAGGAAACCGCAGAGGACCGATTCGAAGTATATCGGATCGATAGATTTCGAGACCGATCACAACCCTAGGCACTGGACGCTACGAGGTGTAGCGTTGTTGTGCGACATTAAATAAAGCCAGCTTGAATTCAATCATTGTTTATTCGATTCCATGCAGACCACAATTCGATTGTACGATTAAGTTCAATATAAAAAATATCTTAACTACGAAATAATCATTTGCAATATATGAAACAACTTTCAAAACTCGATCCACGTTATATC
>SHCU01000786.1:16903-32655 GCA_004307685.1 Ceratina australensis | reverse complement strand
GTATGTCGATCGACTCCAGGAACGTTGACGTTGAAGACGGATATATCCGTCGTTCGGAGCGAAAGGGTTAACACACCCATTTCCGATAATTTTCCACGAGAAACGTTCTAACAACGTGGATTTGAACTGTTGTTTCAGGTCTGGACGTGGTGCACGATGTCCCGGCGCAGTTGACCTCCGAGGAAGAAGAGCGAAGCTTAAAACGTAATTGTCGATTGGTTCTCGGTACACCCGGACGCGAGCGTGTCGCTGTTAATAAACCCGTGTCTTCTCTCTGCATTACAGATTTCGGTACGCTTTTAACAGGGAGAACGTCCCAGTCGTTGCGTCGCGACGAGCCCTCGCCGACGTCAATGTACAACAGCGCTTATAATTACCTCGCGACCGGTCGCTTCACTTTCCATCGTAAGAATCTGTATTACTCTTTCTATTTATCGACGTCGACGCCTCGCCCGAAGAACATACAGTTCGTCGACGAGTCCGGGAGCATCCTGGAGGAGCAGACGATCGACCCGGTCGGCGGCGTCTACCAGAACGCGACCGGTAAACTCTGCGGTGTATGGAGAAGAGTCCCGCGAGATTATCGGAAGCTGTTGCGGGAGGAACGGCTTCACGTGTCGTTCGTTTGGGAACCGTCGTCGATCCTGACCGGCCAGTTGTCCCGGTATCGCGCCCTGTCCACGGAACAGTACACCGCGTTGCTGGAACCAACGATGGGAGTGGATCGTTCGCTGATGTCAGGTGCCGGCGCTACGGCCATAGTCTCGGCGTCGTCCGCGTCCGCGCCGTCGATTCACGTGTCCCTGGTGTTCAACGGGGTCTTCTTACCCAACGACGTGTCCGAGGTTCCTTTGGTAGTACAGTTGGAGCATATGGAGAAGGATTACGTCGTCCTGCGAGAGGAAATCGTAGTGAAGAAACCGTCGAACGAATTGAACTTCGGCGAGGTCAGAAGCGCTCTATCCGGAGCTGATCTCAGGCTGTTAACCAGGGGCAAGCTCTCTATCAGTATAATGTCCAGGAAAGACCCTCAGGCATTACGTTTGGCTGGTATCGTAGGGCCTCGTGCCAACTGCGAGATGTACCAGACTCTGTTGATCTCGGAGACACCTTCGGTAGCTTCAGGCTTAGCCTGGGCGTTCTTGGACCGCGCGGGCTCGCTGCGTTACGGGGTTCAATTGATAGGATTAGAGCAAGAGAGTCCGTTGGTGACTCTGGTGGACGAAGGCGGGAAGCGTCGCACGGAATTGGAAGACCTGACGCCTTCGCTCGTCGACGGTTTAGCCAACGGATCTTTAGAACGTCCCGGGCCTCGTTTGCTGGAGCCTCTGTTCGACGGCGAGCTCTCCGTAGCCGCGGCTTCTCACGTGGGATCCATGCTACGTGGCCGACTGACGCAGAGGCCTGTAGCCGACGCGAGGGATACCGCTGCGCCTGTTTTGCTCCGAAGATTGTCTCAAGAACCCGTGCATCCCGGTCCAGTCGGCCTCGTCTGGACCGCGGTAGACCTCGACTGTTCCCTTCACTACGAGCTCGAGATCGCTGGCTTCCCTCAAACGTCTTCCAACGGTCACGAACCGCGCACGTTCAAACTATACCTGGAGACCATGCCGTTGTTGGCTCAGGGTGCACCTGTCGCCAGAAGATTGCTCGAAGAGTTCACCGGCTACGTGTTGGAGGGTTCTGTTACCGGGCTGACGCCGGTCGAGCTGTATAGAATCGAGTCTGGTATCGGTTTCCTGGAAGTGACCGACAAGCAGACCGAGAAGATCCTCAAGGCTCCGTTCAAGGCCAGAGCACCGCTCAGCTGCCTCCCTCACTACGCGGACAACGACGTGAACCTGCAGCCGCCTATATCGGACATCGAGACCGGTGCCTGCTTCCACGAGACGAGATTCTACGACGAGGGCACGCAATGGACCTCCAGCACGGACCCGTGCTCCATGTGCCATTGCTACCGCGGACTGGCCCAGTGCGACCCGGTACCCTGCCCGGTTCTCACCTGCCCCCAGGGCAAACAGCTCAAGCCTGCGCCCGGTCACTGTTGCCCTATCTGCTCGAGTAAGTCGAAACAAAGTATCAACCTGTCCGATCTCGATAACGCCTTTCTACGCGTGAAAGTAATCGCGTATAATTAGTTGCGCCTGTCTATGTTACACGCGTGTACCTATCGATCGAACGGTTCGATCCGATTTTTCTTGAACGCTCGACGATCGATCAAGCGTCTCGACTCGCGATCGCGTCAAAATCCAAGGATGCAGATTTCATAATTATCCGATATTTGAAATTCATAACGAGGAAATTTCCTAACGATTTTCTTGCAATTCGATCCAGGTCCAGGGATCAACATGAACGCGACAGGGAAGAACGTGAGCTCCGTGACGAGAGGCTGCACCCTGGCCGGCCAGTTTCACCTGCCCGGAGCATCGTGGCACCCCTACCTGCCACCCGTGGGTTTCGATACCTGCGCCGTCTGCACGTGCGACGTAAGTGCGCGAGCATCGCCTCCTCTCCTCGCGCGATACATTTTTCTAAACGCGTTTGGAACTCGCCGTGCCGCTCTTAGCACGCCGCACTCTTCGTTTACCCGCACGTTCACTCGTTTCGTAACGAGATACCCGGCGCCGATCCCGCGACACATATTATAAACCCGGGGTTATAAAAGGCGAGAACTCTCGATCGGGGGAATGCGGTTGCCGCTGCTCTCCGAGAAGAAGGAGCGAACGGCGACAGACCTCTCTACATAAATAGATATTAGCGAATTGTACGAAGTCACGCCGTCCGACCGAGTCATGCTCGGAGATAAGACACGCGCGTTTTGATCCGCCGCTTGTCACTCGGATCACGCTCGGTCGGACCGATCGGTGCGCGTGGTCACGGTGCCGAGCCCCGCAACGGGACACGTTGACGAACAAGGAGTCGACGGCGTGTCCCGATTCAAACGAGATACCGATTGCTCAATTATTACCGGCAAATTTCCATCGCAGAACTCGGTACTTTACACGGGTATATCTTCATTCCCGTCCCTGTCGATTCATCATTCGTTAAAGAGATTAATAAAGCCACGGAGAGAGGAGGAGGAGCGGCCTTAGCGCGAACGCGTCGACCGAGGATGCATCCCATTTATCTTGCAGGCCATGACGTTGGAGGTGAAGTGTCCGCGGGTGCAGTGCCCGCCGTTGGACTGCGACGAGAAGACAGCGATCAGGCCGAGCAAGAAGGCCTGCTGCAGGCAGTGCCCGGCGACGACGCCGAGCACCTTGAACGCGGCCGACGCGACGCGTCTACCTAGGGACCAGGCGGCGCCAGAAGGCACCAGGCGCACGCCGGACGAGATATTAGCTGCCGGCGGTTGCAAGTATCCCTTCGGTGGTCCTTACGAGAACGGGATGGAGTGGCATCCGAGGGTGCACTCTCACGGGGAGATGAAGTGCGTCAAATGCAGGTGCAAGGTGAGGCTCATTTCTAATTGGTTCGTTATCAGAAGGATATGATCGTGTCGATAGTTGTTTAGGTAAAGAGTCTTGTTCTAAATACTAAAGAAGAGATACTCTAAGATACTCTAGAAGATACTCTAGAGATAATCTAAGATAGTTATATAGTATATAGTAGTATATAGTTCAAAGATTGTCGTTCCTTTTGTAGTAAATTGACACCTGAGTTGATCATTTAAATATTATTTACACGAGGTAAACTTGCAGCATAATAGAGCAGAAGTATCTAAAGAGAGTATCTTGCTTTACATGTTCTTATCTACAATTAATGATACAGCATTAATCTTGATTCCTTACTAAAATTTTTCGTTTGAGCTACTCGTCCTCTAGCTTCCTCATTCATTCACACCACAGCTGTTACTACTACTACCTACAACCACTCTCCCGTCCCGTTGTCTCGTTCTCCAAAAACTGAGGAATGTAAACGTATTATAATACAATAATTAAATGAATTAATTATTGAAGTAATGAAAGTTATACTTATTTTATAGTGGAAAGGAAAATCTGTGAAGGAATGCGAGAAATCTGTCGGGACGATTTTATCTCGAATCTCGAAGCATTTCGGAGACTGTAAATGTGTAGTCGGAGAGTTTAAAATTCGAATCACGCGTCCGAGGAAGCGCCTCGAGGCCATCGGCTGTCGGGGAACGCCGCTAAAGCCGATCGGAGATTCTTCGTGGTCGGTCCACCGACGTTTTTTCTTTGTTCAGCGGCGCGATAACTGCGACGAAGATGAGATCGCGTCGCGGCTGAAAACGGCTTTTGCGGCGACCGTGCTATACGAGTTTCGGAGCCGATCTTATCCGCTCGGTTTGCGGTCGTCCGACCGATCGAATCGATACGCGTCAAATAATAATGTTGCACGGTGGGAACCGTGAGAGATTCGTACGGCAACAATGAATTTTTTTCTGCTTCCAGCGGACTCGCGGGGAACTAGTAACGCGAGATCGTCACGGTAGTTTATCCGGCGAGCGCGCGACAATTTCCGGTTTACACGATCGCTCTTAAACCCCTCATCAGCCGCATTCCGCTCGTGCCTGGAGTTACTGCCCGACACTATCCCCGAGCATCTGTACTTACCTACCACCTTATCCTCGCGCAGACTGGTATATCGGATCTTAAAATAACTCGCGGTTGTCGCGATCCGGACGGATTTTCTACAGATTCTATGGAACGGTATTATTTGGAGCGACGGATATAAAAGTCGCGAAGGTCGATGAAAAAAACTTGAGTTTAATTCGGTCCGCTCTCGTTAGAAGGCTCGGTAGCCTCGTTGCGACGAGTGCAGACACGGCCACGACCAGAAACCTTTATGGAGAAAATCTTTAACTGGTCGAGTGACCCGACCATTAAAAGGGTCCGAACCGAGATGAAAATAGAACGCGAGAACAAGTATTCGCTCTTAGAAAAATCAATCGCGTTAAACGTTATATCAGGTCCATTGAAAAATTCGATCACTTCGTTTCAAGTTTAAATATCTATACTCCTCCGAGTTACATGCAGCTATAAAGATGTGGCCTAGAGTAAAGATATCTCATAAAATGATCAAATTTATTTGCTACACTGTATACTGTATGAATTTCAACAAGGCAGGGATGCTGTTTTGGATAGAGAATTTCATTTCAAGTTTGAACATCTATACTCCTTTGAGTTATATGCAGCTATAACAATGTGTCCTTCCGACTGGAGTAAAGATATCTTATAAAATGATCAAATTCATTTGCTACACTGTATACTGTATGAATTTCAACAAGGCAGGGATGCTGTTTTGGATAGAGAATTTCATTTCAAGTTTGAACATCTATACTCCTTTGAGTTATATGCAGCTATAACAATGTGTCCTTCCGACTGGAGTAAAGATATCTTATAAAATGATCAAATTCATTTGCTACACTGTATACTGTATGAATTTCAACAAGGCAGGGATGCTGTTTTGGATAGAGAATTTCATTTCAAGTTTGATCATCTATACTCCTTTGAGTTATATGCAGCTATAACAATGTGTCCTTCCGACTGGAGTAAAGATATCTTATAAAATGATCAAATTCATTTGCTACACTGTATACTGTATGAATTTCAACAATGTAGGGATGCTCTTTCATATAGAATGCGTAGAAGATAGATTCGAAGAATTTGAAGCGTATAATCCTTTTTTATATTTGTGAAGACTATGATACACCAAGTTCCTTTTTGGCGAACCATTCCTGATCGTATCCTATAAATAGACATTCTCTAGGCTTATTAATAAGACAAATTACATGGAAATTGTTCGTTGCATATGAATTGTTGTGATTGTCCGCAGAACGGCGAGGTGAGATGCGACAGAAAACGGTGTACACGGGCACTGTGCAACCAGATGAGACGCGGCGAGTACGTGGGCGACGGGGACGACTGCTGCACGGTGCAGTGTCGCCGTGCCAGGCGTCATCATCGTAACAACCATCATCCAGCTCGGCATTCCGTGACACCGCGCGAGCTAAGCTGAGTAACCCCCCCGGTCGTCGCTCCTTCGAAAAGTATCGCCCTGGTCCTAGAAAACCGGGCCTTGTTCCTCTCTACAGTCATCGGATTCAGTTGAATTTCTCCGGATAAGCGAAATAAGAATAGGAGAATCTCGAAAAAGGATCAGAGTCTTTCGGATATCGATGAACAAAATTATGCCGGTTAAAAATGGAAAGGAAGATGGTAATCAATGAATAGATTCGTCGCAGGAAGTCGTAATAATAAGAGAGCGTAACGATAAAGGAGGAGGAGGAGGAGGAGGAGGAAGGATCGTCAGACGGTATTCTTGTTATTCCCGTCGCTCTTAACGGAGTCCCTTGGGGCACCAGACGTTCATTAATCAATTGGCTCTCGTTAACGGATCAACGGACCGGAAGCCAACCCGCTCTCTATCATCGAGTGACCTCTCTTATGCGCGCGTGCATATTTTTATAACGCCGAGATATACTGAAAGTATACTCGTTGATCCGGTGAACGTTTACGTCGGACGCTAAATTTCGATGCGATGGCTGTGCTCGGAGAGACGAGAGGTGAGAGAGAAGGCTAGAGAGAGGACAATAGGGTACGATGAACCTGGGGAAAATTTCAAGAGTCGTGGTGGCGCGAGTGCAGAGCCCTACCATAGCCACCGACCTCACCGAGTTACCCGGCAACCAAAGAAGACTGAAGAACCTCCGATGGTGGCATCAGTTGTCATATTAGACCGCGTGAAACGTTACGAACATTGTATTAAATTGAACGTCGCTTCGCAATTAATCACCCTTCATCTCCATCGTTTATTCATTTTATTCATTCTCATGTATCGCGTTCATTCTCATCGTAAGCCTCACCATTCTCAATTGTAACTCATAATATTTCTATTACAATTTTCAATAGTATAATTTACGACCGCTACTATTTATCGTCGACACATGTATGATGTATCAATCGATCGCGATCGTTATTGTTAATAATCGTAATCTCATCGCGATCCGGCTTCTTTTTTTTTACACTTAAGTCTATTTATTCTTAGGTCGTTTTAAGTTATTCAACGGCGATCTCCGATGCTCGAGACCGAGGATCAAGATCGCCTTTATCGTATACCGCGTGTTAGGATGAGTGTGGAGGAATGCGTCGATTTTTTAATGCGGTAGAATAGAAGACAGAAGTTTCGAACAGAACGAGGAAGAAGAAGAAGCGGTAGGGGATATTCTGAAGCCTGACAGTTTACACAGACCCATTATTTTCTTCTCTATCGTCATCGTCCGCGAACGACGGAATGATATGCCCACAGAAATACGAGACACAGTGCGGTCGAACGCGAGTTCGCATACTGCTACCTAGTCACTGATTCGTCGTTCAGCATTCCTCTTACGATCTAGTCTGAACGTCCGTTTGGACAGGAGCTTGCAGAAATCGAGCGATGCGACCCGATCGCCGATGAAAGATGAGAAGAAAACGGGGCTAGCAGCAGCAGCAGCAGCAGCAGCTTTTTTACGCGACAGCTGGCAGACCTGCTTGCTTTCGACACTTTTTGATACGTTAGCGTGCGTGCATCGCTGATAAAAAAGAAAATGAAACGAGGCTACAAACTGTGCGTGTGCCCGTGCGTTTTACATTAGTGAGAGCAGGTGTGAGAGACTCGGCGAGTGCGCGTGTTCTTTCCCACCTCGAATGGAACTCGAAGGTAAATGAGCATTCTTTGATTGAACTCGTCGAGTATCGTTCGTGCCTTGATCGATCGTTACGGTCTCTGTGACCCGAGCCGGTAATCGACGGAGGCCTTGATCGAACGACGTTGATATTTTTTTGTACATACATAATAATATATGTAGGCGCTTGTAATACGTAACGAGTTATCAGTTATTAATAATAGTATTTATATACAAGTGAATTGTATAATGTCATCGAGCTCGTAGACGGTGTCGACGATGCTTAACAATATTAACGTTATTTTATTTGATTATTACTATTATTATTATAATATTGTTATCGCATACAGATATTATCTTCACGGTTATTTAAAGTCATCCCTCGTGTCTATTTAAGTAGGAAGGCAAACGTTTTTAACGCTCACAGACAACAATGTATCGTCCTGAGAAATGCATTAAGCTCGCGTTGCTCTTTTCTTTTTTTCTTTTCTTTTCTTATTTTACTGATCGATCGAATCGTCGCTGCCGATTACTTTGGGGTAACAGTGCCAAAAAGCATCGCGATAACCCGTTGACTGATCGTGCCTTACAATTTTATTCGAGCGACGACGTCGATACGTAAACTTTTTACCGTGTAAGAACCTCGATTTCTATAGTGCCTTAAGAGAATTGCGGAGGAGCGGGAGGAAGAGTTAGAGGGATCGTGCTCGCGTCGAGTTGCGAATTTTTGTTCGGCGACGAGAGGAAAACGCGAAAGACTGGGAGAGCATGGAGGAGCGTGTAATTAATTGTTGAGATCGCTGATCGATGCGATAAAACGTCTAACTGAATCGAAGCAAACTGACTACATTAGAAGTAATTGTACGCCAATTTCAGTATTTCCATTAATAAACAAATACGCTTGATCGAGTCTCGTTTGCGTGTCCGGTGGGTGTTCGCTTTTGATGCCGACCCGACATCCGTCGATTTCATATTTGTTTCTTAATAAAAAAAGCACCCGTTGCATCGCAACCAGTAAAAACATCGGTGGTGGTCATAGGAATTACAAGAACAATGTAATACGTTTTATCTGTAAGATGTAGGATACTGACAATTGTATTAAATATAATCACTCCAAACAGCTCGGCAATTTATTGACAAACGTACGATTTTCATAATCGTAACAATTGTACGAACGGACGTGTATATCACAGGTGCGAGACTGTTGCATGCTTGAGACCCTCGTCTAAAGCGCGTAGGAACAAGTCAACTTTCTCCGGAGTAGCGTTGATCCCTAGCAATCCGATTCGAAAGATCTTCCCCATCGTGGGTCCTAAGCCTCTGGCAACTTCGACCTGGCACCTGTAGAAAACCGATTGTACCTTTTTAATTGTAACCGCGAGTCGCGTTTACTCACGCTTGCATCGCGCGCTGCGAAACGATCCTGTCGTCGATGCCGAGCGGTACTTCTATGGAGACGATCGTCGACAATTGATACCGCGGGAGTTTCACGTAGAGCCGATGGCCCCGTAACTCGAGACCCCTTCTCAATCTGGCAGCTGAGGCCGCGGTTCTGGCCCATCGTGCTCGGAGGCCCTCCTCCGCGAGTTCCGCGAGCGCCTCGCGGAAACCGTAGAGCAGCGTCGCGCACATAGTGTGATGGTAAACGCGATCCTCGTTCCCGAAACATTTCCAGTAAACGCCGAGGATGGTCAGGTCCATGTAAAAGGAGAAAGGCTTCGTCTTTCGGCGGAACAGTTTCTGCCTGTTGGAAAATAGAAGTAGATGTCCTCGGAGGAAGGATCGTGACGAGCAGAGATCGCATGGTAATAACAGGGAATCGATAGAGAGAAAAGAATATCGTCGGTAATACGATGTAAGTGGGTAAAAGTAGGTCCTCTCTTAATAGACGGGCAATCCGTGACGGACAATGCCGGCTCGAAAGCCGTAGGATAGTGTCATCGAATAAAAATTCCTCGTCCGTCCGCGGTTATGAATCACGAAGCGGCCCGAATGGCTCGCCGAGTCACAGATGACCTTACGGGGTTTGATTGATATTCCGGGTGGATCACCGCGAGGAGTCCGAGGACTGCGGTCGGCAGAGGAAAACCGCGATACGTCTACGTACTCCGCCCGTGAGTTGAACGAGATGGGAGCGAGTCCTGGAGGGGCGCCGAGACACTTCTGGCTCGCCGCGTAAGCCACGTCTACGTCCCAGGAATCCATAAAGAACGGCTCGCCGCCGAGCGAAGCGACCGCATCGACGATGAGAAGAGCATCGTATCTGAAGGAATCCGATGTTACGAATCGATTCAGGATTAATTACCTTTTAATCGTACCTGCGAACCAGCGTGCCGTAGCCTTCCAATGGTTGTTTCACCCCGGTAGAGGTTTCAGCGTGGACCATGAACACCACGTCTGGTCTGTGCTTCTCCAAGGCTGCTCTCAGCTGTTCCAACGTGACGCCTACGGTGTGCTCCGTCTCGAGCAGTCTCACCTACGTTTAGAATACGTTTCACTATGATTCTTTTCGAGTTTCAATTTAATCGAACATGATTTTACGTTAGCGCCTATTCGATTTGCCATGTCAGCCGCTCGTTCACCCCAGATCCCGCATTTAACGATCAATACGGTGTCACCGGGTTCCAGTAGATTTCCCAAACAAGCCTCCATGCCACCGTGACCCGACGCGCTTAAAGCCAGAGTGAGCCTGTTCCTCGTTTGAAACGCATACTGAAGTCCAGCTTTGATCTCATCCATCAACTATAAACGGATCGCTTTTAAGAACGTTTCGTCTCCGGTACTCTTGGCGATCGGCGAGTACCTGGCAAAATTCAGGGTGCATGTGATTGACGATTTGATTCCCAAGGGATCGAAGCACTCGCTCGGAGCAATTAGTCGGTCCAGGGCTCATCAGAGTTTTGAGCGGTACTTGGAGCTCGGATCGCAGTACCTCCGGCGGATGCTTGTGCACAGCCAAGTGATCCCATTCACGATGCGTATCCATCTCGAGAGATAAATAATAAACACGCTCCACGCTTTGATATCAGTCAACTAAATTACTGTGTTCGAGCTGCCGCTGTACAGGCCGTACTGAGGTCTATTGAATAATCTTCCCGTCTTATAACACGTGACGTCTGGCAGCGTGATGATAAAGTAATAACGATCGTAAGAAATTTCCACGTTCCTACGGTAATCATCGTATTTTTATATAGTCGTAGGAGATGCTAAAAATTGTAAAGTCACTCGGCGAAGAGATAAACGACGGGACGAAATATTTGCGAGCAGCTTGTTGTTAGAATTACGAACAAGTATTTTCATCGGGAGATGAATATAGCTCGGCATTCCGCTTCGATAACCCTGTGGTCGGAATTTCTGTAAATAAGAACGTTGCACGTCACGATTACAGGCATTAATTCGTTAATGTCTTTAAACGTGTCGCGGAGAGCTACTCTATTCTCAAATAGATAACGGAAAGATTCATTCATATCGCACGCTTACCCACCTGTTCGATGATCACGACTATCTCGCTTGTACAGTTATCGTACCGATTTAAAAAATCATTGTTACGGTACACCTAGCTATTTGCCGACTACTGTCTACGTTTAATCTATACAAAGCCGGTTACAATTGCAAATATTTATTCACGGTATAATTGAAACGTTCTATTTCTTATCTCGTCGATAAGACGGTATCCTCGGGTAAATATAAAACGAAACTATCTCGTATTTAATCAACGGCGCGCGTTGGTCTTGAGACGAATTCCGAGGAATTTGTTCGAATGAATGTTGCAATAGTTTTAGCGTGAAAAGTGGGCCGAGTTAAAGGGAGCTGACTCAGGGAGGCAGGCGCGCGCGATAAAACGCGCTAATGGAAAAAATGATGCGTGTCTAAATACTTTTCGTTCCTGCGGCGGACCTGCTATTAGCTTTCTAAATACGATGAGTCGCTATCAGATCAGCCTCGGGTTACGCTTATCAACTGGTTTCGCGTCCATCTAGCAGCCGCGATCACCAAGGCCTCTCGCACGTGTTTCCAACCGTGCGACTTTCGAAACTATAAAACACAGAGCGCGTTACAATAACCGCTGAACGCATAATAAAATAATACGCATGGAAATGAGAAAACGGTGCGTATCGCGCGATGTAAATCGGTAACTTGTTCACCGGCTAAACGACGACAGCTCGTTTACGGCGAACAATTCTAGCGGTGATTCGGTTGCTTTCGGTAAGAACAAATTCCTCCGTGTAGATTCGAGCCTCATAACGGAATGCTGGCACGGAGTTTCCTTTCGCTGGAATACAAACGAACCACGCGTGCATCACCGTATCGAGAGAAAGGGATTTCAATACTCGAAGCGAGTGGTCATCTTTTCTATCCTCCCGTAAATACATCGAATTGTCGCCTGGAAACAAATCATTTCAACCAAACTCTCGCGTACATATTTTCATAATCATAATCACAACTCTATACTCGCGACGAAGTTTCTGGTGGTAACCGGACCCACGGAATTCATACAGGGGCGAGAGGATCGTGCGTGACTGGTCGGTCAGTCGGTTTTACAGGCGAAGAGGAACCGCGCGCGCGCTCGTGTGTGCGTGCCGCTGCTCCCCGACCTGCTCTCCTCGTACGAACGGGCGTGCACGTGCGCTACGTTTTTCCCTTCTGTGCGCGCCTCGGAGGAGAAGACCACGAAACAATGGAACGACGACGAGGAGCAGCAGCGGGTGTCCGAGCTGTTACATCGACGTCGTAACCGTGCGCAGTTTTCAGGCTCCCGGCTTCTTCGAGAAACCGCTTCTTGCTCTCGACTGCCCCCTGGCGTAATCGTCTCTCAGTAGAGGCCGGGCCGCGGCCAAGGAGGAACGCTTTGTCCGCCGAACGAAAGGATTCGCGCCCGTACGTACGTACGCGAGATCTACCAGGAGTATCGCGGAGTGTCCCGTATATTTTTAGCGGAGAGAGCCCGTCCAGCGTGTTTTGGTTAAGTGTTTACGACCGGGGTGAATGATTTTCGTGCGGGATCGGTATCATTCGTCGATCTTCGGCAGAGAGGAGGAATCGTAACAGGGAGCAGCAGCAGCAGCTCATCGCGGGATCCTCGTAATCGTTGTCACACCGGTGCTCGTCGCCACCCGATGGATCGCGTAAAGTCGCCAGTGAATTTCGACGTGTTCTCGGGTTGAGACGGTGAATCGGGCGGTGTGCTCGTGTCGTCTCGCTCGCATTCCCCGTGTGTCCCTAGCTTCTCCTCGCGATCCTCTCTCTCTCTCTCTCTCTTCGTTGCTCCTTTCCCTGCTCCATTCCTCGGTCGACCGGTCTCCGAAGGGGGCGTGCTTGGCCACATTCAACAATGAGCGGACGCAAAACTATCTAAGCACGAGGCGCGAACGAATGGTTCACCGTGGTTTCTGTCTGTGTGTGGTCCCGACATTTTTACCCCCGTTTCGAATGGATTCGCGATAACCGGAGCAGAGGATCAGGATCGTTGAGGGATCGCCGCCGCTTCTCCCGCTTTGGTAAGCCTCTTTACGTACCCGCGCACGGTGCTCGCTGTTCTTCTTTAAAATCGTAATTAATCGTTTTCTGCGTGTTCGTCGGTGTACTTGACGCTTCTCTTTCTGTCCGCGCGGCAGGATACACACGGACGGGATTCGTAATCTTCGAGCCTATGGGTATCGCGTTCCCATTTCGAAATACCCATTAACTCCGCGCGATAGATCGTGAGAAACGGCAATGGAACGTGAGTTATCGGTTAATGTTCGTTGGCGAAAAAGAAATCCATTATTCTGATGTTTATTTCAAGATTTTATTTACCATCGTTCGGATTGCCCAATTAGATCAAGTATGTAACATTCTGTTCTAAAACCTGTTGCCATTTTGAAGGTACAATCACTTCCAGGATTGTATTGGCATTTTTGATAATGAGCCTACCAGTTCAAGATGCATCTTTAAATATTGGTTAGGGAAAAAGAAATTCATTATTCTAATGTTTATTTCAAGATTTTATTTACCATTGTTCGGATTGCCTAATTAATTCAAGTATGTAATATTCTGTTCTAAAACCTGTTGCCATTTTGAAGGTACAATCACTTCCAGGATTGTATTGGCATTTTTGATAATGAGCCTACCAGTTCAAGATGCATCTTTAAATATTGGTTGGGCAAAAAGAAATCCATTATTCTAATGTTTATTTCAAGACTATTTTCCATCATTCGGATTTGCCCAATTAATTCAAGTATGTATCATTGTGTTCTAAAACTTGTTGCCATTTTGAAGGTACAATCATTTCCAAGATTGTATTGGCATTTTTGACGAGCCTACAGTTCAAGATGCATCTTTAATATTGGTTGGGGAAAAAGAAATCCATTATTCTAATGTTTATTTCACGAAACTCACGGGTCACCGTGAAAAATCACCGTGATTGAGAACGAACGCGATCGAATCACGAGTGATACGAATGTATCAGTTCTAGCCGTCTGTAGTTAACCGTTTGACTCCCAGGAGATATTAAAAAAAGACTGTCGAAGAATCCCAAGCAGCGCGATAGCGCATGTTTCATTTTACGTCGGTGAATCCCAATCGAAGTTTAACGCACCGTCGGTTGTCCAGAATATTGTCCGTTGGGTGTTCTCGACGCAAAATCTCAACAGCGCGATTCGGGACTCGAACGGTTAAGTATCGACAGGCCAGAGGAACGAGCCACCCCGCTTACCACCGTGTTATTCTCCCGCAGATAATCCGAGTATCTAATTAGCCGAATAATCGAGTCCCCCGACACGTGTCCCGGAGGTGTGCGAGGCTTTAACCGAGAACGGGGCACCCTACCTGCCTACCTACCTACCTCGGGCTTAATTCAGGATGAAACGGCGTGACGCGTAAGAAGCTTTACGAGGGATTTGAAAAGCGTGCGCGCGAGGTATTCCTCGCGGGAATCGACGGCCCTTCTTCTTGGACGAGTTCCAAAAATACTTGCCGAAAATATGCGTGTGTACGTTCACGGTCGGCACGCGGGACATACCGGAAATAATACTTCGGCACTTATGTTTTTGATCGCGACCGATGACGCGCTCGCCCTTGGGAACGGTCACGCCGGTATTGATAAGAGAATTTATACACGGGATCCCGCTCGTGTTTATTGTTGTTAACGGTATTAGGATAGAAAATGTTAACCGTGTATACATTGAATTGTTGATAATTATTAAGGGGATCGTCTTATCTTTGTATACCCGAGGGAATCAATAGTAGACCGATCGTATATCTGTTGAATGAAACTGTTGACGAATACAAATTTCGTAGACGTTACCTGTAAATATTTACCAAGTTGAATTCGATCGTTGAGGCCCGTACGGTACGACAGTTCACCGTGGCCTCTTCTCCGGTTCAGCTCGTACCTAGGTACGTATCGTAATTAACGTTGGAAAGACTGAAACTTAGCCTATACCTATATTGCCCAAGAGCAGTCAAAACGACTTGATCGCGAAAGAATAACTAAGGTGTAAAGAATTTTATTTAAAATCAATTTTTAATATTTTCTTATAATATTTACAGTTATTAAACAGATTATTAGTAAATGTTAACGATACAAACAATTCCTAAGAAATCGTATCATTATATACATAATTCTTTTTCTAATTGAAACTAAAAAGCAGTCAAAGACTTCCTCAGGCAACCTAGTGTTAATAATAGGCGTATTAATCTCGTCGTTTCTACGTTATCTTTTAACGCGAGCGGACGAGCACGCGACGAGTTGTGATGCGTTGTAAGGAACCGAGAACATCGATGCACGCTATCAGTGTAATATCGCGTTTCCTTATTTCATGCGCGCTCGTAATCGCCGCTTCGATGCCGGTAATTTCGATCGGAAAAGAATTATGACTCCGGCCGAATCACTTTGCCGAGTAATTGACTGCATTAACGTTACGTGGGCAGGTGAAGATAGACACCGGTCGTTTATCATGCGAGACTCGAGTATAGGCACGCTCGTTGTTTTATTCGTCTCGCGTTCACCTACGTCCTCTGCGTACAACTCGAGTTTATTTATGCGGAAACGTACAGGTCTTCGCAGGCCGGATAATTCTATCGGCGAGAGATAATATTGTTGGTTAAATACTCGGTCGAATAATTAGCGACGCGTCGTCGTGCC
>SHCU01000785.1:5823-30192 GCA_004307685.1 Ceratina australensis | reverse complement strand
CATCCACTAGAACCGGAGATATTAAATATCAAAGACCCTATCCCTGAATCTTGTTTATTTCGATCTGAATTAAATGTAATTATTACAAAATTCATACATACAAATTTGAAAATTGTTTAAAAGGAGGAATGAATAATAATTTCAACCACATTAATTCATATTTATTCGAGAAATGTTTGTAGAAAAATTTTTCGAGCGGCAAGAATGAATTTAAGTGTTTAACATAATAATCCTTGCCCCTCACGTACCCTATTGAGCGATGCCAACAAAATAGGCGATAATTGGGGTTCGCCGATGAATTTCCAATTTCCCTGACACTCCGGCCTGTGAAAAGCCGCGAACAGGTAAACGTTAACCCGGCTAATCCC
This sequence comes from Ceratina australensis, assembly GCA_004307685.1. NCBI lineage: Eukaryota > Metazoa > Arthropoda > Insecta > Hymenoptera > Apidae > Ceratina > Ceratina australensis. Next base: position 29,824 of record SHCU01000785.1, on the reverse strand, counting down.
GCCTTTCGAGAATAGGTCACGGCGTATTATGCGCGCGTGGCCACGCTTCCGTGCATAAATTAACTCCCGGCCGGTTGACCCGGTGGCGCGGGAGATCATTTTCTAAGAAATTCATCGAACGGTTCGATTCGGCTTTTCAAGTGTAAATTCGATCCCGTGCCCGGCATATGAACCGGTCCCGACGCTCGGTATGCAAATAACTTGGTCGAGATAGCCACGCTCGGGACGAGAGTCAGTCGTTATTCCGATACCATTGTTTGTATCTGGTCGACGGTATGCCCGGTATATATGTATAAGTGAATCATCGGTCGCTCGATAACGTCGACGGGCCACCGATACGTTCCACGCATTTTAAACGTCCCCGGGCCACCCGGGTTTACCCAGAACCAGCCCGAACGGACCCTCCGACCTCCTTCGAGCATTTTTCAAAATCGGAGCCTAATTCTTATCGGAAATATCCTTCAAACAGAATTCCAACGAGCCGATGTTTCGCGGTCTCATCCCTATTTAATCTCGAAAAAATAATACGCTTCAAAGAATAAATACGTTAAATTAATTGTAAATACAAATATGATGCGTCTTTATATTTAGAATAAGTTTTAAGAAGATAAAGAATAAATCTTGTTTATCGTAGAAAAGTACTAAGGGATAAAATAGCGGTAGTGAGAGCAAAGATGATTCACGTCATTATCAGCGAGAATTTAATTGGGAATCTTTTTACTGCTTATATCGAGACGAAATACTGATTATTTTCCAGTAACAATTCCTAATATCCGAAGCAATGATTCATACTTGTACGATGATACTACTGAATGTAGCAAGAATCCAGTTGAGAAGCTTTGTGCCAGAGGTACTGTGTTAAGAAGAGATACTGATTATTCTCCGATAATAGTTCCTAATATCTAAATCAAAGATTCAAAGTAGCTATAGATTACTATTAGATTTAGCAAGTCTAGTCATCTAGTTGAGAAGCTGTTTAGTGGCACAGGTGTTACGTACTGGCAATAATAGTTTCTAATATCTAAGCCAATCGTTCAAAGTTCTACAATAATACTACTAGATTTAACATGAATTTAATTGGAGAAGCTATTCAGTGCCACAGATACTACATCAAGAACTACTGTTTATCATTATTTCCTCGTGAAATGCTACCACCGTTTACGTTATCTTACTACAAATTACTTTCCTACCAACTCCTGCAACTTCCTAATACATAATAGCAATTAAAACCTGCATTTCCTTAAAGCCTCCAGCTTACCCCACCCGCCCCTCGTACCATCGAATCGTCCTAAGCATCGAGTCGATGCGTGATCTACGATCCGTAGAAATTTTCGCGGATTATTCAAGAGATTATATAACGTTATCCGCGGGTAACTGGGTGCACGCGTGTTGCGAGGGAAATGGACGCACGTGCTCCCCCGTCGCCGTTTCAAACTTCTAACGACCGGTCCCCGTTCGATAAACCGTCGTCCTACGTGTATGAAAACGCGTGCGTACACGGGGATAGCTTGATCGTGTGCGTCTACGTGGCTGAAAGTCCACGGGGTCATCCGGCGCGCACGGAGGAGGAGCAGAGAGAAAGGGAAAGAGAGAGCCGGGATGCGCACCGACGCGCTTGGAATTACGTTCTTCGAGATTAACGTACCGAAAACTCGTTTACGTGTTTTCTAATTGCCGTGGCGGAAGGAGTCGAATGGAACCGATACACAGGCCTCCCCGTGAGAATCGAGAAACGATGGCCACGTACCTCCGCGCCGCGTATACACGCAGTGTTCGTTTTCCTTCTTTTTTTTTTATTTCTCTCCACCACTGGCTGCCTATGCCACTGACTCATCTTTCCACGGGTTTAAACGATGCGATACGCGAGAATCTCTCGCCGGAGGCGAATAAACGACCTGCTCGTCGGAGATAGAGAGAGGAAGAAAAGACGCGGCGGTGCATCGCATCGCATCGGTATTAGCGAACGCTTCTGCCCGTTAAGGCGCGCTTAGGCCGAGAGAAAACTGAATACGCTATCATGGTTGCACGCGTGAGTTACACGCAGGTTTTACGATGTACCCTGAAAACGGAATCGGTCGATAATAATTATGATTTACAGCCGTCAACAATTTCGAGATATTCCTTATAAAACTTTGAGAATCAATAAAAAATCTTAAAAATTCAAGGCCACAAGTATTCTCCTGAAACCCATTATCCATTTTTCACCCCTTGATTCATTTTATGTGCCGTTGTAGATTTTCACGTTTCCGAGATTGAAGAACTGTCTTTGGCTAACAAAGAACAATACATAATTCCTAAATGCTTTGAGAAGTATCGCGCATTACAAAACTATTCAATTATTATTTCATCGTATTAATTAATTATCAACCTTGTTAGAAAGCAAGGTAAATTTCCAAATAAAACGCACTGTTTCTGAGCTTGTACATGAGTATTCTAAATTAAATGGTATCCTATGGGCACGCCGACGAGCATTTTATTCTACTCCATGTAATCGAAAATTACAAGAAGACTGATACTACTCTGTAGTTGATACCAAAAAGCCTTATTATTGTTAACAGTGTATATTCGTATAGAGCGTTCCTCACCGAAGCCCTTTGCGTGTGGGCATGGTGAAATGTTATTGTATGAGAGACAGTTGGCTATTTCTTATTATTTTTATTAAGCCTGTATGTATATTTGTTCATGGAATTAATAAAAATATATTTAAAAAAAAACGAGCATTTTATTTGTATGTCAAGGGGTTCAGCCGCGTCAACTTAGTTTCCGAGGGGGGACGTTCGAAAACTCGGGTATACTTTCCGGTGAAGTGAACTATCGATATTACCTACGATTATAAGGGAACAACGGGGTAAAAGGTCGGGATGTTAATTAACGTTTAACGTTCATCGAACGAGAAAACAGGATGGCAGCGAGCCAAAACAGTTTCGCGGGAGTCACGTACACTGGCCACCACCGCCGCTGTTTGTATCGGGCGAAACAATCGCGCGTGAACGTGATTGATTTCCGAATCGAGAGACCAACTCTCTCTCTCTCTCTCTCTCTCTCTCCATCTCGGTCCACGATTTCGGTCAATAAAAATATTTCTGTTATTTTTAATCGCCGCGACGCGAGTCTTTATTTCAAGAGAAGCGAGAAGTGTAAAAAGAGGACGCGTCGAAAGAGGCGTCGCGTTTACATTTAAATGCAGTTACCGCGTGGTATCTAGGTGGTTTGAAGGAAAGGACCAAAAGGGAGATACAAAGATGAACCTATAAAAAATTCATACGAGCTAACCTTCTCTCTCTCAAAAAGGAATCTCTGGAGAATTCTGATCCAAACGAGAGTCAATTTTCACGCGTATTCAGGTAATTAGTCCTCGCGTTTAACCTCGAGAAAAACTAGAAAAATATTTTAGCGGATGGAGTCTTTGGTGAAAGCGAGTACCTTCTTCAAATAAAAATTGTTCTTATTCCTGTCACGTTATTCGGAATGTATAAAGCACGGATTAAGATGGAATTTATAATAACGTCATAATATTGTAACAGAAGAAACTGTGTGCATCTCGAGGTTAGTCGAATAGAAATTTTAACACTGGAACTACTGACTGGCCAAAATGGTCACTTGTATACAATAACTTTTGAGTTACTGTATATGGTAGAGTTACCGCGTGGGAGAGTCACCTAGCTTGAAGGAAAAGACCAAAAGGGAGATACAAAGATGACCCTATAAAAAATTCATACGAGTTAACCTTCACTCTCTCAAAAAGGAAATCCTGAAGAATTCAGATTCAAACGAGAGTCAATTTTCACGTGTATTCAGGTAATTAGTCCTCGCGTTTAACTTAGAGAAAAACTCGAATATATTTTACAATTCGTAAAAGTAAACGCATCGGTGTTTCACCGTTAATTGGATTCGATGTTTACCATTAAAATAGTATTTACATTAAATATTGATTGAAGCCCGATGATTAATGACGGCTGACAACGAATAAATTTTATCGAACCTGGTAAAAAGTAATCGGAACAAATACAGATTTACGCGCGTTATCACGGCTGATAACGCACGGTTGACTAACGGCGGGACACTTAAGCGTGGGAACCTCGAAGCGAGTGGAGAGACGAAAAAAAAAAATATAGCAATCGCAATATCGTCGCAGCGAACCGAATATTCGCGGATAAAAATACGAGAACGTGGCTCGCGGTCGAGTCACTATTATTCCGCATGATCCGGGGTACGTGGAATAACCTCGAATGACGCTAGGAATGCAAAGTTCACGATACGGCACGATTGAAAAATTTCTAAACGGATCCAGCATCGTACATTATGAAAAGTTTCCCTCGGCGAATACACGTATATAGTCGCGGGGCTATGTACGACGATCTCTACCGACCCTCTCTCTCTCTTCCTGGATTCCATGCGAGCCTCGTCAACTTTTAATATGCCGCGGCTCTCCTCTCGCTCGATAACGCGTCCAAGATAAAGGAAACGTCCCTGTTTACAGACGAACGAACACATTTTATTTCCTATCGACGTATTATTATTATTATAGCAAATTTTTGTTTCCTTCATCTAGACGTTTCCGATCTTATACTTTCTCGAAGCGCGTAGATGTACTTAAGTAATATAACATGAATTAACGCTCTGATGATGTCAGCATTTTCAAAAGCTCGATTGTATTAACACTAAATTGCCTAAGGAAGTCATTTTGACTGCTCTTTAATTTCAGTCATAAAAAAAAATGATTTACATAATGATACAATTTCCTAGAAATTTTTTTTATTGTTATTATTTACTAATAACCTGTTTTATAACTGTAAATAAATTAAATAAATTTCTTTACACCTTAGTTATTCTTTCACAATAAAGTCATTTTGATTGCTTTTGGGCGATACACGTACATACTAAGTTTCAGTCTTTCTAGCGTTAATATACATATAATTCGTATTGATTAACTTCACGCGAAGATCGAGGTACCTCTTGATTCTTAAGAAATAGGAAATGGAAAATGGAAACGACCCGGCGAGGTCAGCTGATCGTACCTGTGGACCCGAGTCCCAGAAGAGGGAACGAACTCGCGGCTAGACAAGGACCAACAAGAAAAAAGAACCGAGAGAGAGAGAGATGGGGGGGACGAGGCTCGGCGCAGCAACGAGATTCCAGTTTCTTCGTTAAGTCGCGAAGAAGCTCGGGAGAGAAAGGTAAGGTAGCCGTAGGATCAGAGCGTGGCACGGGAGAGAAGCGGGGAGGGAAGAAGAAGCCGGAGAGAAACAAGTCGGAGAAAAGGGAGTCCCGAGGAGCCGTAGAGACTCGTCGGAGGTCGGGTCGAATAATAAAATAAAAGAGTACGCCGGTACGGGGTGCAAGGTGGTGGTGGTGGCGTGGCCAAAGGTAGAAGAAACTCGGCTTAGGGGGCCCCACGACGGCGACCCGCGTTGCCTGGAAAAAGATGCCTCGCGAGGGCCCCGACGAATCGAGGGCCCGAGGGAGAAAGGGATATCCTCCGACGTTGCCACATGCTCACTGAATTTCCGACCGGTCAAATATAAAGCCCGTCTTTATAAAGACCGACGGTCTACATACGCGTACCACAGCTACTATTCCTTGCTAGCATCAGAGATTCCTTGACATCTCATTAAAGAGAGTCTCTCTCTCGAAACGTAGAGATACCCGATTCCCTTCGAGAGGCTCGTTTATTGTTTGTGATTCGGAGATCGAGGAGTGACTCGTTCGAACGGGATGATAAAGCGTATAATGCGTCTCGTCAGAAATTTTTATCGCCACGCGTGACGTTTACGACACCGTAACGAACGACGGGCCACCGTCAATCGTTGCTATTATACGGATATATACGATTCGAAAGGGAAAAAGTTAATATCGTTGGGAACCCGTTGGGACCGTTTCTACACCTGTTGTTTCGATAAAAACCACTTCGCCCGGAATCCTCTGTTCTACATCTTTTTACACGCTCGTGCCAACTTCCGTTGGGATCCGTTAGAACAGAAGAGATCGTCAGCTTTATTCTCGTGTCTACGATTCGGGATAACTAATTGCTCGCTGTTGGTATCGTCCAGTAAAGAGCGTGAGAGGCAAAAATTAGGTTTTACAACTCGAAAAACCTCAATACCAAAATGATCCTCCGAAATTCTTTTATAAAAATAAAACAAAAACGGTTTTATTATCACTTGACACTGACGCCAAACTAAAATACCAATTCCAACATTTTATTCTACAATCAACGTTAATCCTTACCAACAGAATTATGCGCGTTAAAGCGCTGCGTACAAGTGCCGTATTGTATACGATACGTGTATTGATACGTGTCATCAGTCTAAATTACGATTACAATTTTAACAACATAATAAAACCATTTTAGATTTATCTCGTAGATTTTTCCGTGGCCTATTTCCAATAATCGCTATCGAAGCCACGTGAAAAATGTATGTCGTGAACCATTTGTCATTATCGAAATTATTGATTGCCGGAGAGTAAAATAGCTCGTTTGGTAAACTTGGTGAAATCATACCGAGATCAAGCAGCCCTCTCGGTGATTCGTTATTACGGTCCGCGTGATTTAGAGAGCGTAGACTCGAAACTGGTCCTCGAACTATTACTGACGGAGAGATAATCTCTGTCGGATTTATTGCCAGCGCGGAGGGAGGAGAAATTTTGGTTTGATCGCGCATAAATCACCGGGGGATTAACAGAGACTCGTCGCGGGGAGTGTCGTGACGTCTCGAGGAAGAAGTGAGGTTCGAATAGCTCTCGCGATTCACGCGGCTCCCGAGTGTGTTGGTACCTCGCGATCAAAAAGAATTTCACGAGAGGATCTCACTCGGTGTGTTCCAAGCGTCATCTCGAGCGCAGTCTCGTCATCCCGGCGCACAAAGCGCGCCTCGTACAACCCCGATCGATGCTCTCGCTGCTCTTTTCGTTAAACGCTTTTCGGCTAATATTAGACGCGAACACACACGCCGTTAATCTGTTCTGGCAGAAAAAATATCGCGACATAAATCGATACACTCGAATCAAACGAATTAACTGAGATTGTAAAAATCTCTCGCGGGAATCGAAGACACGATGGAACGATTGCATCCAATAACTTGCTTTTACAGAGAATTTTTTTAAATAAGTAATTGCCAAATTGTCCAAACGAGACTAGAAGTTTGAGTCTCTGATCCTCGATCGATGCTCTAGCTGCTTATTCTTAAACATTTTTAATATTAGACAGAACATATACCATTGATCGATTTTGCTAGAAAAAATTTTGCACCGCAGAATCAATTGAATGAACATTGAGATTATACGAGCCATCAAATCTCCACAGAGTTAATACACATATACTAATACGCTCAATTAGCAAGAGAAACAATTGTTAATGATATAAGAATAGATCTATTGCTGGCATTCTTAAATTCTATTTGGTGGAAGATGGGTGCAATAGATGTTGGAAATTAGTCCAGTTTTTGACTTCTATTCTTACATCACGAAATTCAAAATTAGGTTTGCAACCCATTGCATTATTGTGAATGATTATGATTATCCTTGTGATAATCGTTGTCAGAGAAAGAGAAGTAGCAGGCTTCATGATGTAAGAACAGATTCTATCATTTATCTATTAAAAATAATAAATCTATTCTTAACTTTGTCTATGTAATATCTTTTATATATAACTCTATTCTCACTTCATAGTAGTGTTTCTCCCTTTTTTTCTGTTAGTGAGATACTTTCGTGGATGGCCTTTAAAAATCTCTGACGAAAGTTTAACCCCATAGCTTGCAATGTCAGAGACGTGGTACGTGAATCAGAGCCAATATCAACGAATAAGGTCCAACCGAACTTGCACTCGTTTCGAGCCTGTGAGATTAGAATGAAAATCGTAAGGCAAGCGGCGATAGACTTGAACAAAAAATATCTACAAGGTAGCAGACTTCGCTGTTTAAAATTTTCTGCCAAACGTAAAATCGCGTTGCCGTAAATACATTTAAGATTCACCCGGTATTAACACCTTGAAACGAGATTAAAAGTTTCGGATCTCTCGATCTCGATTAACCTCTCACCTCGCCACGCAAGAATGAGATTATTTTTGCCCCCGACTAGCTATGCCGTGAAAATTGATTCACGTTCAAGGATATAAATAATTGGTGTCATTCAGGAAGCCCCGGCGATCGAACACCCGAGTTTATTTTCGCGTTACACGGCCCGTTATAGCATATTCATGAAACTCGCGTGTCCCGGCAATAACTTGCCGCGCCGTATCCCATCAGCGAAGCGTTCGTCGAGGAAACAATTTTTCTTCGAGATACATACACGGACCGTGTAACATTTTCCCGTTAAATCGTACGAGTAGGCGACGAAATTTAATTAAAAACCATCCCGGGTCGATATTCCGACTCGGCCTACAATCGTACGCGACACGTGCGAATTTAAACTAGCAAATAATTTCAATAGTAAATAAGTGAATGAAGTAATTATTAAGAACGAGTCGGGGTGCTGCGAGTCGGTCCTGAGCGCGAGGCACGTGCTTTCCTTTTGTAAAAAGACTAAAGGGGGAGAGCGGTGAATGGATAAAGGCGCAACCTGTTACCGTCGCGATACATTATTTCGCGATACCCGGAATAATTCCTATTAAACCCCTCTTTCGATGTTAGACCAACGCTGAGTGTGTGTACCTGTGACCTACACGCTTGCGAAAGAATACGCCCATCCCGTGGTAACTTCACGAAACAGAACTGCAGAGAAGAAAAAAAAAATAAACATATACACTCGGTGCAGGAAGAAAATGTTCGGGGGCAAAGTGGCATTAATCGGGTCTGCGAGTCAGCTTTAATAACCGAGATAAATCTTGTTACCGTCGGTATTATCCGCGCGAGCTCGCTGGTTTTTGAGTGCACCGGCGGGATGCACCCCTCGAATTAGAGGTGACGAAAAAGATTTAACAATAAACTGAGACGGGAGGGGTGGCGCGACATCTTTTGCAGCGTGCTAGTAGATCTTCCGAAATTGATCGTCCCTCGCAACGCGCACACTCTCGTTACTACTCCCATATGACGATACGTACACTTTTTACCCCGTGGGAAGAACAGTGCGTGTACCGCCGATCGGCGTGAATCGAACGGCACGGATTCGTCCAGGGCATCATCGTTATCATCCAAGGGTGCGTCCGATCGAGAGCGTCGATGCTCCGGTTAAAAACAATTCGCTTCTCTACCGATTGAATACGCGGTACCGTTATCGTAAAGGTTGTGCGCTACTCACCGATGCTGCGTGCGGTATTATCACGGGTCGTCGCAGGGGTGTAAACGGTGAACCAATATTATCCAGTGTTTGGTCTCGGGGATTCCTGCGGACCGACCGGCACTAGGATGCACGCTCGACAATGGCTGACACACATTAAGTACACTGATGCACTTTTCTATGTACACGCACTTTCTTCACCGGGCCGAGAGAGCCACCGAGGTTTAGGGTACGAGCGAGCAGTTCGACACGCGCGAGTTTCATACGGTTTACTGAATCGATCGACCGGTAAATCGTCCCGCGACATTCACCGAAACGACGAGACTGATACACGGACCGCCTCCTAGGCCCACGGTGGTGGCCATTACACTGTGCCGCAAACGAGAGAGCGTGTTTTGCTTTTTTCCAAGGGGACCAACAACTCGCCCGCTCCGAGGCCGTGGAAGCGACTGTTCTCGGGAGATTCGCGGTGCGGTCTCATCGACCAATCGTCGACGCGCTTTCACCGAGCGCCATCTTGCCTACCCGAATACAAAGGGGCCAAAACCCGAATGTTTGCGTAAACGTCCGAACCTTTAACCAACCCCCTACTACCCGATCGACGCGATGTGCGTTCCCTTCGTTCGTCTCTCTCTCTATCCTGGTATGTACTCCTCGTCTCATCCCGGACTTTACCGTCGGATTATTCCGCCCCTTCCTCTCGCTCGTCGATTTAAAACTGATCGTCGCATCCTCGATGAACCTTAACCTTAGACAGCGAAATTATTCCTGCGCGCCGTGATACCGACACCAACGATTTGAAGTAGGCTACGGTACGCCATTGGTTTTTCGATGTATCAAAATAATCGATATCGAGAGCATCGTATTTGACGTAGGATCGAACGAATTCGACTGGGATCGTTTGAGAAGAACAGTGAGAGAAGAATCGTTCGTAAATCGTGCTATGAAAGTACCGGTAGCGTCATCGTTGGAGGGAAAAGAGGAATCGCGCTCCGTCGATAATACGCGATGAGAAAACAGGTAGAAACTTTTTAGGTTATAACGCACGAGACGAAATGAATTTTCTGTTAACGGAGTAGCCTGATCGGGCTCGTATGAATAATATCGCACGTTCGTGTCTATATTTTGTTGACAGTGAGAAGTAGTCGTTCGACAATGGGAGAGACGGGCGACGAGAAACGGAAGGCATGGACCGAGGAGGAACGATTGGAACTCGCCGCGAAATTAGACGCCGAGCTGGACGAGTATATCAGCAATTTAGAGAAGAAACGGTATACCGAAGGATGGCCGGAAGATCGATGGGAAGAGGAAATGGAGAAGCATCCTTTTTTTATGAAAAAGCCGCCAGAACCCGGGGAGGAACTCTCTCCCTTGATGGAAGGGTTGCAGCAACTGAAGTACGGGGCGGACGAAAATACACCGGAGGGTTCGAATTAATTTATTTAACAGTGCGTCGGCGTAAATTAAACCTGCCGTTTTCGAGAGTCTGCACGTTTCTTTTATAGAGCTAGCAAATAATTACAAGGAGGACGGGAATTTCAATTACAAGTATAAAAAGTACAGATTAGCTGTTCTGAGTTACACCGAGGGTATAAGAACCAAGTGCAAAGACTCTGATTTGATGGCGCAGCTTTATAACAATAGAGCAGCTGCACAATTTATGTTAAAGAATTATAGGTACTTTTTAATAGAATCGGATACGCTTAAATCTGTTTCTTCGTGGTGTTATTAGTTTTTCTTTTATATAGATCAAGTCTGAACGACTCTAAACTAGCTTTGAAATTGAAACCAAATTATACGAAAGCTTCGATTAGAGCTGCTAATTGCTGTTTTCATATAAAGGATTACGATCAATGCATAGATCTCTGCGATCAGCTACTCGCCGACTTTCCTACCGACAAAACGATATTACATTTGAAATCTCAAGCGGTGACTGCGAGAGTAAGATATATTACTTATGTATATGTTTTCGTTACTTTTGCATATGAGTTTTTGGAGTTATAAAACTTGCAGGAACATTTGAAAAGAGATAAGAGAAAGCAGGATAGATTAGAAAAGAAATTAGATAAGGAAGAGGAACAGTTGATAGATATCATAAAGAGTAGGGGAATTAATTTAGAGCCGATAGAAGGGAAGGAAAATCCTGATCTAAAGGATTTAGAGCCTCAAGTGCCGCAGATAGCGCAGAGTAGGGTTCACCTGGATGAAAACGATAAGCTAGTTTGGCCAGTGATGATTTTATATCCAGAGGCGCAACAGGCCGATTTCATACAAAATTTTCACGAGGACACGACGTAAGTTCCGTGGTCGAATCGATGAAACATTGGGGGAAAAAGAATTCTGAAAGTAAATCTGTTTGTTCAGGTTGTTAGAACAATTGGATGTGTTATTTAGCGAGCCACCGGAATGGGATTCGCGAAAGCGTTATACCACTCAGAATATAAATGTTTACTTTGAAGCCAGAGACAAATGTTCGGTGCACAAAGTAAACGTTCGATGTACCCTGGGGGAAATATTGAGAGATACGCGGTGAGTTCGTAAATTACACCGATCGGAAAGAATCGAATGCAAAATAAAAATTTCAGGTTCATCGTTCGCGGCGGGACTCCTGCGTTTTTGATACTCGTGAGATCCAGCGAGGCGGAGAAACGATTTTTAGCCAACTATTGAAATGTTATAAATCGTTGTTTGGAAAAGAAATGAAACAATGCGGTTTTACCTTATTTCTCATTTCCCCCTCCCGTGAAGAGTCCGTTCTCGTCCGGCAGGAGGGACGGCGGTGAGGTTCAGGCCCGACGAGTGGTGCCACCTGCGACACCTGCCGGAGCCAGGTGGGCGATGGGCATAAAGAGTCGGCGGGGCCTCAGTAAGAAAGTCCGAGCTACAGTCCGATAGACGCTCTAGAACGTGCGAATACGCTCGAACGCGGCTCGTCCCCGCGATCGTTCCCCGCGAGATCGTGCTAATTAAACGAACGGAGAAGTGCCACGGATATCGTCGAGATCACCGGGAATCGAGTGAACGTCGAGGATCGTCCGGTTGAAGTTAGAACGGTGCGACAAGGAGGAACATTGTAACGTGGGAGAGAAGCGGAACCGGACGCAAACGATGCCGGAGCGATGCAGGCAACATTTTTTTCACTTGATCCTTCTCTTGTCTCGGTAATTCTTTTCATCGTTGACTCGACGATCCGAAAGAGAGACAACAATTATAAATAGTAGCTTTCGATTTATCTGTATTCGCGGAACAACGAGACGGCGTTTGAAATGTTTGATCTAGAATTTTAGAGCGAGATTAATCCTTTTGTTGGCTCGCGATCGCGCGTATGCAGATTCGTTCGAACGTTGGCCAACGCGCCGATATTATCGGTGGGATCGATAAAAATCGGTCGCGTCCGGCGTAAAGGATTTTTTTTCGTCGAAAACAAAACACGAGCCGGCGGACGGGGCATAAAGAAGGGCCGCGAACTGAATCAGTGTCGGATACGCTACAACTGACGTGATGTTATTAGTACATACCGATGAGACAATGGCGCGCGTTAAATTATTCATGAGGTCATTGTTGCATCGTAACGCGGATTCGAGCGTCGGCCAGTTTGAACCCGTGATGAAACGGTTGCCGTTCGACCCGGCGAAATTTCATCGAAATTGCCGCCGATTTCCATCCCGTTGATCCCATCGCGACCGGTGATACGTGTCGCGATCAAATTAATCGTTGAACCGGCGGCGTTACGTCGAGAGCGTGAGAACAGTTTCGCAATGGAATTATTTCTGGAAGAACCGTAAGGAAATTACGCATCCCACTGTAATTACGCGCTCTCCTTTCACCCCGTTCTCTCGTCTACGCCCTTGGAAAACGGTTATCCCGTCCCGATGACAAAAAAGAACCGCGATATCGACCAGGCAGAATTAAATACACTTTTTATCTCGATTCCAGTCACGTACCGCGGGATAAAATTGACCGTAACGCGGCGTAAACGCCGCACGGACAGCCCCATTGATACAAACAATTTTGAAGCCCGATAACGGGACGAGGAGTAAAAATAAATTCGACGGCGAACCTTCGGTAAATTTATTACGTCGGTGATAGACGAGAGGCGAAGGAACCGTGGCTGGTTTCTCGATGATACGCCGCCGCGGTGGGAGACTGTTACGTGTCCTAGTTTCACGGTGGACCACCGATCCTCCTCGATGCATCTTTGTCCGATGCCCCGAAGCAAATGACCGGCCGGGACACGGATACGGAATACGGGCAGGAGTACACGTCGATGGAGTTGCGTCAGTCGGATAAGAAAAATCCGCGAGCCGATCCCGGCGACCGGTTGTAATCGACGAGTCAATCCGAGGATCGAGGAGGGAGGGTCGGAGGGGGGAACAGTGGGATACATCGTATGCGAGATCGAATCGCGTTGCGTTCGGAGAGACATACCGAAGATAGCTATCTCGGGACAGCGCAGCACGGCAAAAAGAGAAATTCTATCGGTAGACGGAACGGTTTGCGTTTACGAGTACCGGGAAAATTGTATACCGTGCGTACGCGCGATCGCGTGCGCGTGAAATTCGATGAACCGCTGTTACAACATTCAATCACTTTTTGCCCCTCGCCTGTGCAGTCACATAATACGTTTTAAGCGGTTGTACATGCGATTCGTTCAGTCAGGTACGAGAATTCTGTAATTAAGATCGTCTGAGCAAAGATTCTCTGCGTAATTTTTGAAATCTTCTTTCTGCGACGTGTAAAAAATTCTGGAAACAAGCAGAACCCGAAACGAACGTCACGTAATGTATTTTAAACGCTTGCACGTTTGATTCGTTCGGTCAGGTACAAGAATTCTGTAATTTAGATTGCGACGAAGCAAAGATTTTCACAATTTTCGAGATCTTTCTCCTGCGAGTTGTAAAAAAGATTTTGAAGATCAGCAGAAGTCCATAATAATTGTACAACCCGCGTAATCGCAGCACTTTCTCCGTTGCTCTAATTATTTTCTCTATAAACGCGATCGCGGCGCACGCGAAAATAACATCTGCCGTTTATCTCCGAACCGTCGTGTACCGTCGGTTAATGAAAGTGTTGAAAAAGGGAACGAGAGAAAGTAGAATGAAAATATTGGAACGATGCCTCTCCCGGAGCACCTCGTGTCCCGTGCCACCTTTTGTCTCTGTTTCCTTTTTTCTTCGCTTTTATTCGAGAAGAAATGATCGAGGAAAACAATGTCTCGATAGCGGGCAACGCCACAATAGAATTACGCTGTAATGCGCGTCCCATCTCATGCGAGACTGTCACGAGCAGATAGATTCGGGATCGTCGCTGACTCTTTCTCTTTGTCAGCCCGCATCCCCCCGTTTTTTCCCTATTTTTCTATCTTTTTTTTCCCTGCTCTCGTTTCACACCGTTCAAGAAAAAGGTAATTGCTATTAATCAGAGGTATTCAGTTATTTCGTTTGTATGTCTCTAAGCCTCGGATGACTCGGTAATTTCATAATTAAATTCCCTGAGAAACGAGAGCACCGCGTGTCCTCGGCTACTTTTTACGAACACCGTGTAGGTACGCGAGGGTCTAACGACTTTCAGTCGCGTCTCTCGCACATATTCTTATACGTTTTCCCTCGCTGTTCCATTACTTTTGCCAATTTCTGAGCCTCCCCTTTGTTCCGTTGCTTTTTTCCACGCGTTCTTTGCCGTCAGCTACCTTCCCTCTGTTACACGTCTTCTTTTCTCGCTTGTCCCCCGACGCCCGCCGCTATCTTCCTTTTGTAACCGCGGTCTCTTCATCTCCGCTGTCTATTTTCTACCCCCGGCTCTCTCGCGTCTCTGTTCGTGACGGTAACTAAGAACCTTTAAATCCTGAATATTTATCGAACGAACAGGACCGATACGACGAGAGCCCGGGGTGTCTGAGACACGGAGTTCGAGTAAACAACTGTTGCAGCGCCGTAATATACGTGTCGATGATACAAGCGTCTCGGTTTCTTTTTGTACGTCGTTTCGCTACTCTTAATATACTCAATTTCCAATTAAGCGAGCAAATCGCGTAACATTGATCCTTGCGTAACAGTTTCACTCGTTCGATGTATATAGAAACGTTGTTAATCAACTTATAAGATAGATCCTGCGGGCCGTTATCGCTTCCGATTAGCATAACTGGTATTAACGCCAAGGTCTCGCTAATTTTCATCGATGATTTCACGAACACCCGTTGACTCCGAACCACTCGAAGCGGTTAAGTGATTCGCGAAAAAAACGACGCATCCGCGGCAGCGTAATATATCACGTTCGCGCAATTGCTGCTCCAGTTACGTCAAGAATACTACCCCGGCGTTATTCACGAATACCAGCGTAAACTCATTTCGTTGAAAAGTAACTCGCGACGGAAGAGGAAAAACGCGATTAAGAAACGGCGGTGATCGAACTCGCTTCTTTTACATGTCAACAGAATCGGCGTTACACGATTATATGATACATTTATTTTGTCAGCTATTTTTCTGAAGGTTTTACTCGGTCTAATACACAGTTTCCGATTTCCAACGCGAGAGATCTGACCATTGGCATATAAGAATTATTGTAATTAATATAATTTACTGTTGCATGTTCTTATTACATTTTTATGTGTGTAAGTAGTTAGAGACATATGAGAATTATTATATTGATTGTTAATTTTATAATAAGATTCTAATTGAAGAATTATTATAATAATTATAATAGAATAATTCTTATGTCTTTTTATACTATTATATTAGTTAGTATTCTTATATGTCCATATCTCTGACTATAATTAGGAGCTGTATACTAATAACAGTGGGTTCAATGTAACAAAAGGTTCCATTAATATTGAAAAAATTCAGTAACGATAGTAAACTTCGTTAATAGAATAACAGGAGCCTCACCAACATTAGGAAACCTTCTTATAATAAATCAGAAGGATTCCTAGATAATAGGAGATTTATAGAGTAAAGGACTATCTATATAATTGAGGAGGAGGATCTTAATTATGAAAAGATTTTTGAGTAATAAAAAGACTCGTTGGTAACAAGAAGTCTCCCAACAACAGGAGGCTCTTTGGTTAATTGTAATCTATTAACAATGTTACTAATAAAATAATTCTCATGTGTTATAAGAACTATGTTGTAAGTAATAGAATAGTTATAAGGCATAGTTATATTATAAGTTCCAATAATTCTTATATGTCTCAAGAATTATCATAACTGATATAACAATTCTTATATCTCTTTTACATCGTTATATTAGTTATAATAATTCTCATGTATTTAAGTCGCTAACTTTTATCCAGGTTTCCTGTTGTCTCTCTTGTTTCGTGAGTCTATACCGGTTTTTCTTCTTTTCCATTGTAGCCGCAGCTAGCTATCGGCGAGACTTACGAGAACCACGTATTGTTTACAGTTGACAGAATCGGCTAGCGGAATAGAAGAGGACGATCGAGCTGAGAAATCTGGAGGAGAATCGTGAGGCATCGTAGATACAAAATTGCGACGACGTCCGGCACAATAAGTTTCAGTGAAAAAGAGTGGAAAAGAGAGAGATAGAGAGGTGGCACGATACATGGCTTGACACAATTTCGAGGGACGCGTGCACGGACACCGATCGTTCGTCGCAGATTCTGTAGTTTATTACAGTAGCGAAGATCGAGCGACTCGTTCGACTTTTATTCGTACCCTCGGTCTCTCTATGTACACGCGCCGAGGACACCTGTGTGCCTCGAGAGTCCTCGCGCGTGTGTTCGAAAACACGAACGAGACTCAGACGGGGAGCGAAGAGTTCGTTAAGCTTTTTACGATTTAACGGCCCGATTGATGCGATTACCATGCGCGGGAGGACGTTGAAATTTTAATTCGCGTCGGGGGCCAGAGAGTTAAACTTCCTTTCAGGAAGCCGAGAGTGATCGTCGGGAAATAACACGGTGGAATAAGGGCGGGTTGTATCTTCGGCGTGACACGAGAATCGGTGGAATATTCATGAAAAAACACGGTAAGGGAAGGACAACTTCCGAAGGACACTCCCTTTATCATTGAAAGCAGCTCGAAGGAAAACGTTCGCGCACAGGGGACAACGACGGGGCGTTTCACCGTTACATGCAAATAGAGCGTTTTCAGGTAACTCGCGGTCGGCAGCTGGAAAACTTTCAGACACGTCTACGCGCTCGCTTAATTGACAATTAACCGGTGAGCGAAGAGAGAGGAGCAGGATAGACGGAGAGATAGAGCAATTTTCTCGTTCAGAGAGAAACAATCTCTGTACCGGTGAAAAATTCAATTGTGGTTTCAATCACTTCCCGTTGATAAAGAATCGGCAGGGAAGAAATTTCCAGAACCGTTCTCCTAAACGAATAACCGACGAGATCAAAAATTTATAATTGATAGAGGTCGAAGGGACCACTGTAAAAATGAGTTTCGTCGAAGGACGAGGAGGCAGGTAGAGGAGGAGCCGGAAGGGAACGTTTGAACCCAGCGAGACGTGACCTTCGGGTCAATTTTCTTCAAAACGGTGAAAAGCAAGTCACGAAACACGGCGAACCACTACGGGATCCACTACACGGGCTCGTACGCTTACAGCAACGGAGCACCGAGCGTGTACAGCAGCTATCCGGCGCACCACGGTGGCTTCGTACAGCCGCACCTCCATGAGGATTACCGCCCGATTTACTTCTACGTAGCCCAGCCCTACACGATACCGTACACCTTCGCCAAGAGACCGAGACCGTCCTCGTCGTCGTTTCTAAGGACTGGGAAACCGCGTCGGGTAAAGTTCTCGAAGGGGCAGGACTTCGCGCAGAAGATCAAGCAGGGCGAGTTCTCGAGGAGCCTCAGCCAGGTGCAGTTCGTCGAGAATCAGGGACAAGGTATCGCGGGGACAGTAGGAGGTTCGTCGCGATCAGGGATGAATACGCGTACGAGTCGCTTTCACGGGCGTGGATTTTTCTAGCAGACCGGATAATTGTTGCGAAAGCGGCATAGTTTCTGCGGCATAATTTAAATAGTTGCCGCTAGCCGGCGGGGGGACGGTGGTGCAGCGTCTCGCGTTCCACGTCCGCGTAGCGCGCCAAGTATTCGTCCACGGTCGCTTCGCTGAAAAGAGAAACCGCTCCGAGAGAAAGGAACGTTCTCCAAATATGAAGCGCCGTTACGAGTCGTATTTGGGCGAGAGACGCGCGCCGTCTCCGAATAGTTATCGCGTGCAATGGTACACGGGGGGAAAAACTTGGCCGAGCCGTGTAACGCTCGGTCTGTCCGGTTAAAAGTGACATTTTACTCGGAGTCTAAACGTTGATAGAAAACGCACGCGGCTGCGTTTAACAAAGTTTAATTACACGGAGGAATGCGCCGTGCGCGAACTTGTTTCCTGTCACAGTATAGAAACTTCATTGAAGTTCCATAGCTCGGCCACCCCGTATCCCCGGCCCCCGTAGGAACGAACGGAATGCGGGATACCCTCGCATCCGGTATGACTCTCCACTTCTTTCGTTGCTCCTCTGTTCAGTGATCTCGAACTATCCGAAGGCTGGCCCGGCCCGTGACCCAAGGATGACGTCGATGTTCCGGAGGGGCACCATCTTCGCGACGTTTTTCCTCTCGCTGCTGGGCGGCGGCTTGGTCTGCGCTGCCCTGGTCACCCAGCACTGGGTCGAGGCCCGACCGCTCAGGACGCCGAACCCCCAAGAGAGCGCCGGCAGAGTTCACTTCGGGCTTCTTCACGGAAAGAAGGAACTCAACGTCGCCTATGGATGGAGGACTTATCACATATCTGGTATGTCGAACAGAAAGCATCAGGTTGGCATCTAAATAATTCAGGAATTAATTCTTTCGTTTCTCGTATTTTAATTATATAATTATATCCATAGGAAAATTATTTAGTAGCCGCAATTATTTAGTTGCCTACCGAATAAAGGAGATCAGATGAATCGTATAGGGTTCGGCGGTGAATCATTTCCCTAGAGAGACAAAATCCAAGGGAAGTACTTTCCCTAATTCTTCTGCAGGATCAATGCTTTTCGATCCTTGCGTCATGTCGAATCTCACTGGATATCAGATTTTATCTGAGCAGTTTCTTTGTCGAGTGCCATTCTATTTTCTTACGCGATAAGAAGAATGTCAACGAACAGTCCTTCGAATTAAATTTCAAATTAAACATGGAATCTGCTGGTAACAAGATCGAAATTTAATTCAGAGTGCAAAGGTTTAACGAGCATCTAAGTATCTCGGACTTCGTCTTCCTAGGCTACGATTCACCGTCGCACGCGTGTTCATTCTCGGGATCTAAAGATCTCAACGGGGAAGGTATAACGCGACTCGTCGCGAATATCGGTACTCGATTCAATTTACGAGTAAGTTCACCGGTTAAAACGCTGGCCACGTAGTTTTTCGCTGCGATTCGTGCGCTGCTCGCGGATACCTCGCCCGTTAAATTATTCGATCCGTTCCTCGACGGCTAATCTCAGTTTCTGACGAGTTTCTTACCCGCGCAACATGTTTTACATAACTATCCTTAGCCGTGGAACTGATCTCTATCGCGCGGGAAGAAACACGAAACACAATGGCCCGACGTCTGGCCGCGCAACTTCCGTCGACGGTAATCGCATAATCGATGATTAATCGAGATCCTCTTTTTTTTCCGCTCTACTACGATTACATTCTGGTAATCGTTCAGTGTTCCAAGTAACACGTTGTTATTTATAAAAATTCCAATGCTTAATCACTGGATTCGGTTTATAAATTCTATTTCACGCGGTGTACTCTGATTTTCGGTGGTAAAATTTCGCTGACGGGAAGCCCGGGTAGCAGGAGTTATCGTCGCGGAGAACCGCACGGCGAAGATTCCCCGGTGCTCGAGGGTTACCCCGGGCGCGATACTGGGGCCATAAATTCAACCGGATAGCCGGCCAGACCCGAGAATCTCATTCGGCATAACTGTACCTGCACGCGATTTCTGCGGTAGATCGTCGAGTCGCGCGCGTATCACCCATAAATCTATCATTTGATAATCCCTCGCGCCCCGATCGGTTTCGTTCGCTGGTATCCCATTTCGTTTAATGATCGCGAGATCGCGGTAACCCGTGCCCATGAGAAATCCGTCGATCCGCTCGTCAACGAGCCTAAACGTTCCTATCCCTCGATGGATGTATGCATGCACGTTTATGCGGCTTCTGACCTACATCCCGTCGCGATTAATCACCAGGTGTCACATCCGACTCGATCGTCGCCTTGTACTCAAGAATAAGATCAGTTTTTATCGTTTCAAGCGCGAGATTACTTATTTTATTTGTATTATTAGGTAGGTGCGCGTGAAATGTTGGATTTTCAACGTTAGATTGCCCGAGGAACTTGGACTGCTTTTTAGTTTCAATTAGAAAGAGATTACGTAATGATACAATTTCTTAGATAGTTTGTTTATTGTTAATATCTACTAATAACCTGTTTTATAATTGTGAATAATATAAGAAAATGTTCAAAATGAATTTTAAATCATTTTGACTGCTTTTGGGCAATATAGGTATATACTAAGTTTCAGTCTTTCTAGTGTTAATTCGGCAAAGCTTCACTCTTTACAGTAATATATATACAGATTTTATTTTAATTAAGTAATTAAGTCTGATATAAAAACGACATGCACATTATTCGATGAAACAAGCGACGAGTCATCTCTCGAGTACAAACTATTCAAAAAGCCGACGTTTCAACTAATAGTTTTAATAAATAAACAACGATCCTCGCTTCGCGTGCATCAGTATCGAATTATTCTCGTTATTGTCCGAGGAAACTGTTATCGTGCCATAAGCGGTGGCCACGAGCCACGATGCCGGCCGTGGGCACTCGACCGAAAACGCCGGTTTTACTAGCTTACCCCCGATCTTTAAATAAGCTTGAAACGTTCCAGGCGATTCTTCACCGTCGATGAACTCGTCGTTCGTCTAACGATTGACGCTCGGAGGGAAACGTCTGAAAATCGAAGGAATAATCAACGGCGTTGCCAGATGGTTCGCATCTGTGACGGTGATATTTTTTTTCAACTTCGTATCAGACGTCTCCGAATCCAATTTCACTCCCTCTACAGGGGGGGAGGTGGGAATATACCGGTTTTTGTAGGTGAAACCGTTCTCGGTTGTATTCGCGAGATAGTATTTTCCTATGCGCTTCCGTTCGTTCGCCAAAATTTCCAACCGCCCGAGTGTAAGGTCTAACTTTAAACGGAAGTTCGTATTCCGGGGTCGAAGTCTCCGACATGTAGGTCGGATAGTTAACGAAGACGAGCGCGAACCCTCGACGGGTATAATCCAATAATTTTGATAACTCGGTTACGAATTAATAGAGATCGTATCCCTTGTCGGGAGGTAACGCGGTCGTAGAACGCGATCTTTTTAACGGGAATTTCGCGTAACGCCTCTCGAGGTTCAATGTACAGATCGGGGAGAGAACCTATGGAAATTAGAGAATGTAGCGGAACGGTAATTGGACCCTCGTGGCTAAGTAGTTTGACCCAGTGGCAGCCAAGTGTCGAATATCAACCGCGTTGCAATTCTTATCGCGAACGATTCTCGCTTCTCACCGATATGTTACCCCGTCTTCGAGAGATACGAGTTCGTATCAGGTATTAAGCGAAGTGTACTTTCGTCTAATCTCAATTTCTTTATTATTTCATACGCGTAACGAGTGTATCAGGTATTAAGCAAATTGTGCATTCATAGAATTTCAATTTCTTTATTATCTTACACAGGCAACGAGTACACATTTCTTTTATACCAATACGAGCGTTACGTCCGTATGGAAAAAAGATTGGATGGTTAAGAATAGAGATGCGTAAACTCTTTGCACTGAAGAGGTGACTCGCAACCACCAGTTAATTTTTATAAATTAATAATGATTTTATGTTATAATCATTTAATATGATATCATATAGAATAACAACGTTGTTCTTTAAAATATGAAGGTAAAACACACGGTAAAGTTCTTTTTGGAGATCAGGATGTACATGTGTACTATGTCTGAACGATAAGTCAACGGTTTAAGCTTGACCTCAGTGACTAACATGCATCCCGGATTTCCTAAAACTTGTAAAAAATTGATCATCCAACGGTATCGATCAAACTGTTTTAGAGTGAAAACAATATCAGGCTTTATTTTATAAAAGCTCGGAGCATGTTTACGGATAAAAATAAACCGTTGACCAGGCTGACCCAGAAAGAGGTGTCAACGACGATGCTTCATCCGACATTTGCATCGGAGATCGCGGCGTAATGAGACCCGTTACCCGGCTATCGTGGCTCACTATCGCGAGAGCAGTGAGCTCCAGCGACCGAATCGAAATCAGATCAGCCTCGAGTCTCGAAGAAAAACAATACGGACACGCGTCAGGAGAATAAGCCGACTTTCCTTCCGAAGCCCTCGAGATGGTCCATTCCCATGGGACGATTACTAACAGCCAGACCGCGAAGCGTTACACGATATTATAATAATTGGCAACTAAGTGATCGCGGATTTCCTCTTAATTAAATACCATCTAATTTAGGTGGAGGTGAATATAAATATTTGTTTAAATGTATTAGTTAAATTGATCTTAATTATCATGAAGTTCATATATGCGTGTATTAATTTAGTATGCGAGGAATTCTCCAATTATTTGTAGACAAATTCTTCGAGTGCGGAGTTTATATATTTGTTCTTCAGTTCCTCCCGCATTGCTAATTAATTATATATTGTATCATTCAATTAATTTAATGATGCGTCAGTTCTTTGATTTCTCGTGCATTTGTGATTGATTTAATGATACAATTAAAGTAATCGAATGCAAATTTACATAGTGTTATTCGATAAACGAAAAATGCATAAGAAACCGGGGAGTTAATGTATCATTAAATCAATTAACACTTTGACGGCCGAAGTCACGTATACGTGAGTTCACGAGCCGAATTCAAATCGAAAGAAAGTAAAGATAGGAAGTGGACGGATACAGACATTGACGAGATAGAATAGTTTCTCGCTTTAATAACTCCGATGGGATTAGTAAAAATGTGAGAAAAGAGATGGACACTGATCAACAGGTCCATTGATCTGCAGACCAATTTTAGAAGAGATATGTCGAGAAATAGATTTCGTCGAATTTGGGGATACTGGCGTTTCGACGATAACGAAAAATGTCAAGACCGATTGGACGAGATTAAACCCATCACAGACCATTTCCAACATAAATTTCGAGTCATCGATGAACCAAACGAGAGAATTATCGTTACATGAAGCCTGGCAATTTGTCGCGAAGCTGACAAAATGAGCAAGATCAACTCTTCTCCCGAAACGTGTGCCCGTCAAAGTAATACAATATTTGTTTAATCAAATATAACTGAAGTAATCGAGCATAAATTCATGCTAAAATTCGCAGTTATTTAGTTGTCAATTTATATTATATTATAATCAAACAGAAAAAGGGGGAAGAATTTTTATAATCTCTATCATCGACGATTTTGAACATCAGTGTACCCGATCGCTGCGGCTGACTCGCGAGGTCAATAACAGAGCTGTTCGTTTTATTGCAGCTGCCAGCGACGAGGCCATTGATACCGCGTGTCGCGATGGAATCGGCGTAATCGTTTATTAGTTCCCTCTCCCGTTCATTGATAATCAAAGAAAGAATTAATCACACCGATACACGCGATTACTCGTTCGCATTTCCTTTGATCGTTCATTCAACGTTTCACGCGTTACGGGTTACGATAAAAGCGAATGCCAGCTGTACGTATTTTCGTTTTTCACGTAATTCTACGTCCGCCTGACCGATCGTAAATCTA
>SHCU01000784.1:30732-41134 GCA_004307685.1 Ceratina australensis | reverse complement strand
ACCCTACAATTTTATAATTCTATAATAATTATTGTTACATTTTCATGACACATTAATCATCACAACGTGTATGAGCTTGATAAGAAATGATAATTCCCTATTACTCTGTACACAGAAAATAGAAGCGTTCGTATATCTAGCGGATGCAGCGATTTAGCAAATCGGGCCCGCGTCTCGTATTCGCGCGACGTCGTCAAAGAGTCGGGTTCTGAAAAGACTAGTTAACGGAGCAATTAATCGTGCTATCGAACTTCCGATTCCTGAAGTGTTCCTCCCGGACAAATCGAGCGAAATCCACTAGCGGCCCCCCCGGTTTAGTGGTGAACAGTCGCATTGGCCTCGATAATAGGGGTGTATACGGAGCGGCGTCGGCGACAAGGGCCGACGGTGGTGGTAGTGCGGTGATCCGTCGATGGTGGTAGTGAGTTCAGCCGGAAGGGAAGCTGCGTCCGCCATGCTGGTTTCCTACTGCCGAACGGGCCTGTGGTTTTCCGGTAATCGTTGCCAGGGATGCAGCCAGGCGTCCTCACCCCGCCGGAACAACCCTCGAGGAGAGACCGAGACCACGCCCTGTAGCTCGAAGGCGGACCAATGACGTCTGGACGTCGCGACGCTGCCGTCCACCAATAGGATTACCCTCTGATACGGTCTTTCGCTTGTCAATGACTGCTGCACGACCAACCACCCTCCCCGTACCCTCTCGCCGGGGTGCTTTTCAATTTCGGTCCTGCACCCTCATAAACGCAGCCAACCGCCCGTCCACCCACCCCAACACAACCGAGTGGCACCCGATAGTCGAGCACACGTACACGTTGGGACACGTGCGACCGACGCGATGCTCCTGCCAGACTTCCAGGGCCGGATGCGGAAAAAGTGATTGAGATTCCTCGGGCTCGCAAAGATAGACAGCATTTATATCATTTAATCAAATTGTGTAATTCGAAAATTACTCAGGTTTGAAAAATGGCAAGTTATTGTATTGATTAAGTCTTATGAATTGGAGTTTGAAATTCTGCTAGACGTAATTTGTTTCAATAATATGTAATATTTAAAAGAAAAATTCTTGGGAATTCAATTTTGTTCTTTAATTAAAAATGCACACTGTTGCCAGACTTCCACGGTTGAATGCGAAAAAAGTGATTGAGATTTCTCGGCTCAGACTGGCTCGCAAAGATAGACAGCATTTATATGATTTAATAAAATTATGTAATTCGAAAATTACTCAAGTTTGAAAAATGGCAAATTATTGTATGAATTGTATCTCTTGAATTGAAGTTTGAAATTTTGCTAGACGTAATTTATTTTAACCCTTCGCACTCCGCTGTCCCCTCTCATGGGACATTATACCTTATTATTGATTATTATTATTGACGGGAAATCAAATTACTTCAACGCAATTTTTTGGTACATGCATGTTTCCCTGCAATTTTCTCTTGAAATAGTCAACGTCCAGAATCCTCTGGAGTGCAAAGGGTTAATAACATGTAATATTTAAAAGACCACACCTTCGAAATTCAATTTTGTTCTTAAATTAAAAATGATTACACCGAAGGTAATTTATAACATAGTAAATTGTACTTAATGGGAATAGTGTATTTGCACTAAAGGTTCTGAATTCGTGTTTTAAAAGGGTGTACGAGGTTCGTGCGTGGCACATGAATACGTGAACCCGTTTTATCAGTCATTCATCGGTACGGGTAGTATTCACGTGCAGATACATGCCGTTCAAAGTGCACGCGTCTTTATGAATATATCCAGCAAGCAAACTGCACACATGAACGGTCGGTAGGGGGGTAAGTTATGTTTCTATAGAGGGATCCTCCGTGTGAGTTCGTACATTCACGAAATAAATAGAGGCAACCATCCATCTGCTGATTAAAACGAGCGAAGACACGCGTTTACACACAGGGACGAACCCAGAGTATTGTTACACGCGTACGAAAAATTCGACAATTATGAGACAGGAAGGGTACTAAATATACAAATTATATTTACTGTCTTAAAATGGTGTAACCTGAGGAATTAATGTGACGCCTTTAAAAAATGAAATATGCAATATCGTCTTCATTTTATTAATTCATATCGCTTTAATAACATGTTTTAACTAATGCGAAATTCCATTCAAGGATCGCCCTTCGTACATGACTGAATACCGTGAATATTACAATTTTTACACAACGCTCACATACATACTCGCCCCGTAATAGAATATTTTTCTCCAGCATTTCTCATCTAATTACAATACAATTGCTTACATCGAATATAACTGATTAGTCCAGAGTCTAGTCTGATTAGTCTAACTGACTAGTCTTAGATTAGAATTACAACTGATTAGTCTAATAGATAAAAGCCTTCTGAAGGTCTCGTTTGTAATAACGATTCATGTACACGTGTGTATGCATTGCATTCAACGTCTTTAATTAAGTTACGAGTTCTTTACTTTGGCATTGTTAGATGTGGTCGCGTTCGAATTAGTATTGCTCGCTGCCGTCGTTGAGACAACCGCTTTGTAGCCTGGAAAATTCACTATAACAGGATCGGTGACTATGCAGACGGACTCGAACACAACCAACGAGTCGTGCTCCGCGTCGATCACAACCATGTAGTCATGGTAATGCTTAAGTATCGGTTTATTACGTTTATGAAAATCGTCGATCTTTTGTTTTATATGATCGAAGGTGATCGTCATTCTCTCGGTCTCCTTCACGGACCTGGCCATTATCCGATCGCTGAGCACGGAGTTCCGCACGTTCAGGTATAAAACGAGATCGGGCCGTCGTATTTCTCTGTCGAAGAGCTCGCCCTGCGACACTTCGCGCGGAAAACCGCAAATGATGAACCCTTTCCTGTTGCTCAACAGGGCTAACATCTTCACCGCGATCAGTTCCACGAGTATATTCCTTGGCACTAACTGGCCCTCCGAAATTAAACGCGCCAGCGCGAACGCCCTCTCCGATCGCTTTGACACCTCGTGCCGAAGTATGTCCGCGATTATTATCTCGCATAAACCGTATTTCTCCGCCACTCTGTATGTCAGCGCTCCTGAAATAATCAGCAACCGGTCTGAGAATAATTTTTCTTTTAATTCGAAAGGGAACACTCGTATTTTATTACTATTTACCGTATTTGGTCAGTGCAAAAATTTAGGATCTCATCTTCATTTATAAAAATTATGAGTCATGAGAAAAAATTGTAATTTCTTTCGATTTAATAATATTTTTATTTAATCTAAACAAATTTTTGTTAATACCGAAATTTCCACAAAAATTGAAAATAACTTTTATACTGATTTATTATTTGGTTAGAAGTTAACCAATAAGTGATTGATTGTTAGGCTAGATGATGAATGGTTGAATGAAATATTATAAAACGTTAGGTATGGAAATAAATGAAATTACTTTTTCCAACTGCCGGCCCTCCGATTACGAAAATAATGGGTAGCCCGGATTCTTTGATTGGAGTACAGTCGACACTGATGGTCTTCGGGAGGGAAGCAAGTATAGCGTGCATGGAATCATCGGAAACGGTAGGTTTTATACAATTGCCCATCGAATCTGTAGTTTCGGGTTTCCGTTTTTAATCTGGGGTCAGGTTCCTCATTGATTGTTGAAATGCATTTAACTAATCACTATATATCTGTTGTTTAGTTAAAATTTTGTTCGAACCTCTTTTTAGAAAATCACGTTCATTGTGAAGTTTGACTTGAATTGCTCGTGACATGAAACGTGAACGTTTTCAATAGTAGTAAATGTTAAAATGTAAGGAATATCGTTTTCAATGTATCTGTACGATTTTATAACTTGTTCCGATATCGATATTTTTGAGATGATTTCAATGTGGGTGACCACTGACCCGATGCGATCACCCTCAGGATTGGACATTTGGTCATTTGGTTAAGGGAAATAAGAATACCAAGATTTGTTTTTATTCGTTTATTAATCAGAATTTAACTACTTTTACGATACATTCATACATATCTTTACTATAGTACGGTCTAGCATTTCTTTCTATGATCTGTTAACGCTTGTGCACCGATTATTACCATGACCTGTGCTGTTCTTTTCTACCGCGAGATCCCATAAGGCTAGCACTTTTTATGAATCTCTCCTCGGTGATCCTGGTTCGCAGATTCCGTCCGTACCGTTTATAGATAGCTACGTTTCAGATTATCCTTGGGCGGTATTCAGAGTCGTGACTTATTCTACGATGGCCTTAGGCATTTACTTAAATTGCTATCAGTTCTTAATTCCATTAATAAAATAAGAACTGACGGTAACTTAAGAAAATGCTTAAGGTCAACTTAAAATAAGTCACGACTCTGAATGCCGTCCCTACAGTCAGTTATTGAAATACTTACCTTTCCAATATTAGATAAACTGCTCCTAATCAGTTGTCGATAAGCTGTTAGATAAATAAAATAAAATAGATTATTACATATGATAATAATTTTAATCATTTCAGCCCGATTTGAAATGACATTTTACAAAACGAATCACGTTCTATAATAACAATTTTGTATTCATTTCATATACGATGAATAAAAAAAATATTGCTGTACTTTTTTAATTAAAATTCCTTTATCCTATATCTATCTCAGCTATTTCAACGATGTAATGCATTTTGACGCAGAGATGTAGAATATAAATTTTCGTCTGACGACTGATACCAGTGGAATGCTTATGGATCTAATTTGTAGATCGAAAGTTGTGATTAAAACGGTGTATTTCGAAAATATGTTCGTCCCGCGTGTCATGGATCTTTAAAACTGAACAACACAATGCGCGACCAGTTCCTTGGGACTTTTTTTCTAAACCGACTATGGAGATTAGGAACAATCCTGTGCCTGTTTTAATATGTAGGGCGAGTGTAAACGATACTCGATACATTTGACAGGTATGAATTCTAAAAGGATTAGAAATCAAGTCCCGAGATTGCGTTTCCATGAGAGTTTTGAGTACCATCGGATTAAATGAGAGATAATACTGTAGCTCTTATGGTAATCTTTAAATCTGATTCAATTTTGCCATTTTGTCCATGAATTTCCGTACACATTTCAAACCTGAATAACTGTTCTAACGTCGAATGCATTAATCTCTGTTTAAACGTTAATAAAGTCAGTGTACCGTATGATGTAAATAAAAATCAAGGAAAATGACTGTAGGCCGACTTTATAAATTGTAAATTTTTTATTTGACTCTCCAATAAAAACTTGCAACATACTTTTCATTCCATATTAATAAGAACCGTATTTCAGTCTCTGGAAAATTATATCTTGCTATTATTTCACACTTACGTTTGAAATTCTTTCCCATTAGTTGCACAATTTATTAACCAATACTTTATTTGCAAATCGCAAGGAGGTCACGGGAAATCAATTTCACACTGAATGTTGCTGTCAATCGATTCCTGGAAACGTACTGGATACCATTAAAAAAAGCATTCGATATTTATCGTACCACGATTTAGACACTCGTATCATTTATCTTCTTGCAACGGCAATTACCGGCGAACACGCCTAATAATAATACGGGCTCAAACGAGACGTTATACCCTGAATCCCGATTTCTCATTACCGCTCTATTCAAGTGTAAGCGCGCATAAAATTTCCAATAGGCTTTTAAATAAAGATTATACACGCTCCAAATTTAACGGCTACGAGACTACGCGTGAAATAGCAAACAGTGTAGGCGAGGGTATAACGATCGAATATCTGAAACAGCATTCAAGTTACAACTCCTACATAAAAATTGCATGGGACTTGCATGCTTTCACGCGTACGTTTGCCGGTTCCTCAAGTGAAAATTATCAGTATCGGGCAATCGACCACCGTTCAATCATAAAACATTCAGTTACGTTCAACGCGACTTCTACACGAACGTTGACGAATAATCACGCGGTCACGCGGTAATCGTCCGGCTCATTCATGGGATCACGAATTTCGCATAAAAGTACCGGTATTTATTCGATTTACGCGATAAAAATCGGCGCGGCGATTGCTCGGGTGGCCTCATCGAAAGCCGAGTCGCGTTAACGACTGGAAACGGAACCGATACCCGTGAAATCAGGCGATAAAAATTACAAATTCAAATGCCTTTGTGCAAGATTCGTGTGTTGCGTGTAACATCTCTCAAATTGAATTACGTGCCGCTTAGCGGTAACAAATTATTTCCTATTTACCTGTAATAAATTCGCAACGTCTTATCCCTATCATGTGAGGTACGTACATGCAACTTTCTTCGGTAAGAAGATGTATAATGAGTAGAGAGGTAATATACGTGGAATAGGCCAGGCTGTCCAAGAGGTGTCCCTTGATTTTGGTGTCCCTGTTTGTCCTACTGTATTGATAATAAAACAAATGTGAATCTTGGGCTATTGTAGGAGGACAGACTCTTTGCATCGTGAGACGTCTTCACTTATAGAGCTCCCTATAGCTCACAATAGGTGAGTAAAGGTAATATATGTGGAATAGGTGAGGCAGGCCAAGAAGTGTCCCTTGATTTTGGTGGTTCTGTTTCTCCTTCTCTACTGATAACAAAATAAATGTGAATCTTGAACCATTATGGAAGGACAGAGTCTTTGCATCATGGGACGTCTTCACTTAGAGAGCTCCCTATGACTCACAATAGGTGAGTAAAGGTAATATATGTGGAATAGGTGAGTCAGGCCAAGAAGTGACCCTTGATTTTCTCTGTGTTAGAAAGAGAGAAAAGATCGGTAGACCTGTTTGTCCTTCTCTAATGATGAAAAAACAAATATGTATCATACACCATTATAGACGGAAGATAGACGGAACTTCTGATTCTCCTTCTCTTTTCATAGTGGGACGTCTTCACTTTCAGAGGTCCCTATGGCTCACCCATAGAAATAACACACATAGAACCAGACCAAGAAGTGTCCCTTGATCTTTTCTGCGTTAGAAAGGGACAAAAGATTGGTAGCCCTGTCAGACCTTCTCTAATAACAACAAAACACATATGTCTCATGAACCATTAGGGAAAGACAAACGGAACTTCTGATTCCCTTTCTCTTCTCATCCCAGGACATTTTCACTTACAGAGATCCCTGTAGCTCACTGACTCTATGTACGTGATCTATGTACGAACTCTATGATACGTGAAGAACAGAAAAGGACAATCTATAAATCCTCCTGTGAGTTCTCGTCTAACCATGTTTGCTAATTGATTGTTCAACAGTTAGACAAGAATTTAGAGAGGGCCTATTAATTGTCCATCTCCTTTCTTCTTTAGACTACTAGCTTTAGAGTACTAGTACAGTCTATCCTTATAAATCTATAGGTTCACCTACTCCATGTATAATAAGACAACATTTCATCCATAAACAATTGATAACATTAATCTACCTAGTGGACAATGTGATTTGAATACAATCAAAACTGGTCATCTTCAAGGTGCGTGTACATGTACCTTATCGGCCGGTAGAATTTGTAAATTCGCTTACGTTGCCCGGGCTAGGCCAGGATTATCTACGCGCTTAATCTATCTACCGGTGTAATAAACTTCGAACTATATACGATTGTGTACCGCTTTTCGCGATACAACGTAAGATCGAGATTACAGATTCTTGCAAAACTGCCGGCAAGCCGAAGGAGCGCGTGACCGCTTCCCGCGTGGTAATACCGTTCGCGTCTCGTAGCCCCGAGAAGAGGAAATCGTATATTCAATTGAATAGAAACGGGCGCGCGGTGAATTGATTTTCCCTTGCGAACGAGCGACGGATTAAGTCCATTAATGTCGCCGCGGTTACCATAGCTAATTCCATAAGCCACGCTCCGATAACATCGGCTCATGCCCATAAATAAGGGCAATCACGAGGGAAACGGACACGGTCGATCGATGATATCCCGTGGAAAAGAAATCGGTTAGTTTGTCGTTAAAATGCGGTTTTGCGATGCCATGCGCGGGCAGAACCAGATTATAAACGCAGGAATGGACCGCGGCGAGATTAGAAGCCGACTCGGAGTAACATTGAAACAAGTAGTAGTTAGAGATACCAGGTCTGGAGCTTGCCTTCTGCTGGCTTTTAATATGGAGCCGTTTCGACGTTTCCAAGGGGGATGTTGATAAATGGGTAGACTGGGAAATTGTTCGGATTATTAGTACGAGGTCTGAAATAAATTCGAGATAATAAGATTTCTAGAAATTTTGCTCATTTATTTGAAGTGTCAAAACTGAAATGTCTTACTGGACGCTAAGTCATAAATGAAAACGATTTTTAATGTAGATTAAAATATGTAGAGTTCTATTTTTAAAAGAAATGAGTTGTATTTCTTCTATTATTCTATTAATTTAAAACTGATAATTATTTTCATTGAATTGTATTTTTGATAAATATAGGTATGTTAAATTGAATCTGATTGTAATGAGAAAAATGATGAGCTAGTTCTAATTGTCTAGTATCATTGAACGATCAGAGTTGTTCACAAGAGAATAGACGAGTGAATGATAAACGTGGGAAACAATTTGATCACAATGGATGGTAAGGTACAATTATCGAGCATCGAATATGAAATGATCTCAGGTAGGATGCAGTTATTCAAGTTCTCGTTAGGAATCGATACCTTCCGTTTCATAGCTGGTATCACGTTGTGTCCAGATCGAATCTAATGATCCCAGAACAGGTTGCACGGTCACGTTCGGAAGATCGAAACGAGAGAGGGCCCGCGCCGCATTAGTCTTATCAGCGATACCTGTAAAATTATCGTCGACTGTAATTTCTCAAACTGACCGTCACCGACTTTCGAACCAGTACCCAGTATTATAGATATGCTTTTCTTAACAGTGAAACTTAGACGATGAAGAAATCGTGCTCGTTGGTGGTAATGTTTGACGTGTAAACCGAATTAAAGAATGTTGAAATTCACGTAGGAAATAAAGATTATCTTAATTAGTCGAAATTCCATTTTAAGTGTCTTCAAATTTTTGATTGCATTAACATTTCTGAAAATGTCATTGTGAAGATTTTTTTCAAATAATTTATAACGATAAAATTAGATCTTCTCGTACTTTTTACTCGGCTCACCAAAGTTTCACCAGATGTGCAATCTCTAATAGGATTAATCAATGTTCCATTTAGACATCGTTTTATACCGGCAGAATGGTGGAATTTATACTAAAGGAGACCTTATTCTGCCACGATCAATAAGTAGCGTGTGCACAGATGAAGACAAATAGTTCTCAAGAGTGAACGTTGAAAGCAGAAAACGTAACGCGCTGGAAACGGGCGCTATAGATCAAGATTCAAGAATCAATCTTTTTGTGGCTCGCGTACCTATCTAAGGAATTCAGAATTAAGAAGCCTAAATTAAAAATATCGTCATCGATCAAACGAAAAGTATAGCTCTGTCACCTAATTTACAATTGAAATTCCCATCCAATTACCATTAAATCACATCTTTTACTATAAAAACATTTATTGCAGAACTTTGTAACTCTGTTATTAAAAAATTCAATAAAAATTACATTATATGTCAATATAAATTTATTTCTCATTTAATACTTTACCCTAGCTCATTAATTATCACATCGTTTTCTCCTTCACGTCTGTTTGCCCTCGTTGCCGATTCTCTATTATTACAGACGATACATGCGTTACATATTACATAGTAGTGAGCTACCTAACAAACGGACGATCGTTGATGCAGTCGCCTACCGGGATGAAGAAACAATTGTCCAACTCATTTTCTCTCAATCGCTGTGTCCAACCATATTATTAAACCAATACACCCAGAATACGTGTAATAAGCTGTTAACAGACAATCGCGGCTTTCTGATCGCCGCTGAATTAGGTATCTATTACGAGGAAATTACTCAACGCGTAGTGTGCATGATCTTCAATCTTACTATCTAATTTTTCCCTAACGTTTTACTATTTGGTTCCATAATTAACAGGTCTTTGCATAGTCCTAAGATCGCTTTCACCATGCACTTTCCCTTTTAATTAACGTTCCGTGTAAATATTTATTTCTCGACTGACAAATTGTTTATACGTAATTTTCGTCCCATTTAAATTTTTCACAAATCAATTAATATTGGAAAAGAATTACACTGTACCTACCAAGAGATTTTGCAGAAAAATATACTATATTGATATCTTTTACATTTGAATGCTACTTAATGTTGGCATTGGTATTTTAGTTTGACAGATTAAATTATACTTACAATTTTAATAACGTGATAAAACCATTTACGTTTTATTTTTGTCGAAGAATTTAAGCAGGGTCATTTTGGCCATGATAGATTTAGTGTTAATATTCGATAAGAATAAATATTACCGAATTGTTTGTACGTCATTCTCTTTGCATTAAAATTTTTCACAAATTAATTGCTATTGGGAATGAATTAATATCTGATAAAGATAAATATTACAGAATAGCTTTTATGTG
>SHCU01000782.1:38604-49103 GCA_004307685.1 Ceratina australensis | reverse complement strand
AATCATGGTACCGGGAGCACGTTATAAACATTTGTGATAAGCTTTCGCTCGATGGATTTACGTGCTGCTTACATGCGTACCCGTGCGTGGAAGTGGCACGTCGAAATCGACGGAAAGCTCTTTAGATATTTATTTGTAAGCCCGTGTGTATAAGCACGCCGGGTTCCCGTGTTGTGTCGTTGCGTTTCGAGGGACCTCGACAACCGGCACTTAAGCGAAACGCCGGAGGGGCGGTTTCCTTCCCCTGTATTCAATTAGTACGAAATATCAATTCCATTGCTGGAAAGCTCCTTCGACGTTCTCGAGTATAGGGGAATAAGAGGATACTTTCGAGCGACCGCGAGGCACTCATCCCGCGCCCAGCTACCAGACCAACTGCGCTGTTAATCTATGAAACTTCGTGCACTCAATTCGGTTTATCAATTGCCGTTTTAATCGGGCACGCATTTGCATACCCTTCATGCAAATTACTGTCGTTACTCTTAATAAATGGTCACGGTGTACAATTTTAGATGCGGCTGGTAAAAACACTGTTCTCGGTTTGCTTTTTGTTTACCTTTCAATTTATTGAAAAAAAGCTTCAGATCTTCATTATTAAAAATTGGTATCCGTGCATTCATAATATATTGATGAAAAATCTGAATCCAATATTTACGGCAATAAATCTTTAGATAAAATTCATACAATTGTTCTAATTCATTTTGTCAAGTCATAGGCAATTCCTAACTGGTTCCATTGCCAAGTCTTATAACTTTTATTTTCGATATTATTTTTAAATATTCTTGAATCGTATATTAAATTTTATATGAAAATTTTCTTATTGTTGAAAATTGTTCAGTACTTACTGCTCGCAATAGGGAATAGCATTGAAAACCTGATACAAGGACATTTTTCTGTATCATTCGCAATTACGTTGATCAACGATGCATGACATAGTTCACGAAGGGAAAATATTAAAGGCATTATATTTTCATTGGAACTGGCATCGAGCACGGAACGGAACGTGACAGATTTCGAGAATATAATTGGATTATTTACACAGCAATAAATAAATATAAATACCAGTAGCTACACGGCCGTGTATCTATATTTATTTCATGCGTTCTTTAAACAAATCTGCGTGACCTTGTTTTACATAAAAAAAAAATAGAGAGAAACGGCAGTGTCGCGTAAAAATACATAAAATATCCTGCAATGATTTATTTTTATTCCATCCTCTCTTCCCTTCGGAGGCCCGTGACAAATAGTTATCCCGATATTTTCCGTACGCGTAGAATTTTCGCGAATCCGCGAAATTCCGCGTTTCGCACTTACGAGCCGGTAAGAACAGCAGGATCTCGAATTTATTATTCCGATGTTTTAATTACCACCCCTCGTGCGTTCGTAATCATTGTGGAAAAATTTCCACGCGAACTACCGATTCCCTACCACTCTGCCTACGGTTCGAGTCCAATTACGAACTTTCGTCTCGCGCCCCCCTTGTTTCACCGTGGATCCCTTCCGCCCGTGACTCCTACAACTTCCAATCCCGGCCCGTATTTACCGCTTACGCGACGTTCTACGGATTAATAATCGAACCTCGTTTATTTTTCAGAACATGGACGTAGCGAAGGCCTCGGAGCGTTTGCTGAAATTGGCTGTGAGTATAATCGAATCGCGAGGCCGCCGCGGCCAAGTAGGCGGTACACAGACCACTTGACTTATTAAAACGAAATTAACTCCGTGGTAATCCGACGTTTTTTCATTGCGCGAATATTTAATTTATATTCATGGAAAAATAACGCGAAACGTTTTCTCATTTGAATAACTCATTTTGTCAAAACTGCAAACACGAAATCACCGTGGCGCGTCCTTCTCTCACCGTCTCCTCTGTTTCTAGCCAGCGGAGTACACGTCCGTGTAAAACATTATTCCAGCTGCGTTCTCCGCAGAAATCCCTCGAAATCGTTCGGCATCCTCTTAGGTGCAAAGCCTCGAAGCAATATTTGCGAATTCAATCTCCTTTTCGTTGTATTCGGGAATTCGTGTCCCCGCGAGATAGGCGTCGTTCGAGCTCGAACTTCGCCGGGAGAGACCGTGTCGCCGATAAGTGACTCGCCGTTTAATATAGCCTCGGTTACAAATCTCCCACGCGGATAGACACGCGAAACATTTTAGTTTTGATCCGGGAAAGCGCGGTTATAGCCGTTACAATAGACGTCTACCCTAGACGGGGGTAGTCAGGGGGGTAACTTTTCCCGAAACGTACGAATTCACGATTCAACTTTCCCGTCGGACGTTTCCGGTTGAATCATATCCCGGCACAAGTCGCGGGGCTCTCTCGTAACCCGTACCATCGATATAATCGAGCGAGGGAGGCGGTTTCACCCTCGTAATAAGATATTCTTTCCTCGGTCGGCCTGGAGGCAAAGCGTTCCCCCGCAGGATTGCCACGTCGATGCCGGAAGTGGAAGGCAGCTCGCGATGCGCCGCGTATAATTCTCTTACGACCTCGGTGTTTCCTGATTGCATCTTAAACCTCGAGTCGCGTCACGTAAGGCGATGTATATTGCAAAATCCTCGTCAGGATATTTCCTAGCGTTGAGAGCGCGAATTTCTGCTTCGGTCGTTTCGCCTCTGGTATTTCTTGTCGCTGTTAACAATACGACTAACTAAACGTCATAGCGTGAAATTTTGAGTAAAATACCATCTTTCTGGGTCGCCGTTTGTTCGGCAAAGACCCGGAGGCTTTTTCGTCTTCCGTATGGATTTTATCGGATTTCGAGCGAGAAGTAACCACGTTATTCTACAACCGAGCACGACGGCGTAAACTCGAGAGAAAACACAGCTTCATAATTTGACACGTAACATTTGCGGATACCATTAAAGCCGCAGCCAATGGTTCCGCCGTCTCTCTCGGCTTCGCTTCCCCGCGTGGCTTTCGATGTATTAATTAAAATTTTCACTTCGAATTTACAGCGATCACAGGGCGCATAGAATTTCGCTTACCCTACCGACAGTGTCGAAACGGTACGTAAAATACTCGTGTATACCAGAAGAGTGGACGTATCAACGACAGGGACCTCGTATCTCTCCGAGATTAATTTCGCATAATAACGTGTAATACCGCGGGATGTTGTTGTTCCCGTACGATAAACCCGGGGCTTGCGTGCGAAACCCGGGGAATCAATGGAAGGGTAATAAAAAAAAATGGGTTTTCGAAATTTATGGCAGATTTGTTTGCATCAATATCGGATCTATATTTACGAAGAAATGCGTGTATGTTTATACGGAATTCTTTACGAGACTGAGAGAATTTCGAGTTCCAATCCAGATCGAACGTTCGCTCTTTTACATGTTCTTATTTATGTATTACATAGTTGGCAGACCGATCGAATGCTAAACGAACGCTGGCTCGTGAAAAACAATATGTATTATATATTATACCCATATCTTAACTTAAGAGAGAAGTAAATTCGTGCATACAGGGTGATTCTTCCAAAGCAATTGATCTTGTTCTATTATTTAATTCGGATAAATAATTTTATTTATTAAATAAAATTTCTGTAAATATAAGTCAGAAAATATAAAAAATAATACGAAAAAAGCACAGAGTAAATTCTTGATAGTCTAACTTTTTATCATTCAAGAAATAGTTTGTATAAAAAATATACCTCATTCAAAGATAATTGTTTACCGCAAGAGACAAACTTTTACGACGTACATTGCTCAGATCCTTCATTTCCTAAATTTGCAACTACCGTTTTGAGCGCGATCTACAATGAGAGTAAATGCACCCCTCATGAAAGAATCACTCTGTATATTTACTGACGTCTTCGAGGTTGTATTGACGGCAGTCCAACGTCGCAGGTCCGCGGGCAACGGGGGTTTGGTTTCATTCGATCGTCGTTACTCGTGCTCGTTATTCTCTCGTTAGTTCGAATGCTCCAGATCGAAACTAGCCAGCCGTAGTGTTTCGATCAGTGAGTCGTACTCGGTGAACCGAATTCAATTATATGACTTGGTCCCAAAGCGACTACCGCGAAGCGTCCTCCTGGAGCGTGTATAATAGCGCCTCTTTCGCTGTTGAACGCGTTGTTGGTTGTTCACGATTATACCGTCCACATCAGCAGAGCCCTCGACCGCGCTACCCGAAAACCCACGCATCGCCGAGCTTCGTTAACAAATTTTTCCCGGGCAACAGTTAATTGGACTCATCGCGTCATTAATTATCGACGTCTGCGGCCCGTCCTGCAAATAACAGTTCGGCCCGCCGTCTCATCGAAATATTAAATGCCTCCGCCTCTCATTGGGGATGAAAAAAAAAAAATCGTTACTCCCTCCGCGCGTAAATGGCTTCAATTTTTTTATCGAACAATTTTAAGAACGTAATAGGGTAAAAAATACAATGGATTCGGTTATAATCGGTTCGATAACAAAAGAACGATGTCGACGCCAGTTTTAGCCAGGAAAATGGCTCGGTCCGACAATGAAAGTCTCAGTCTACCCAAGACGGACGCAATGAAAACTCCGCTCCCAATCTCATAAGTCACGCTGCGAGAAGTATTGCTCATTCTCGAAATGTCTCTTTTGTTCCCCTCTTGTTTCCCACTTCTCGCTGGGGGATGAGAATCCAGGCGGGAAAAATAATTGTTTACCGATTGAGCGGCGAAATCGGCGGCGGGGGGAAGACTCCTGGAAATAAAATGATCTCCCGGGAAGGGAGAGAGAGAGAGAGAGAGAGGCCGGAGGGTTGGACCGACTCGGGAATAGACAAGGCCTCGCGCTGCGAATCCTTATTTCGTTTACACCGCAAATAACTGCGAGGCTGGTCGCATCGACCGCAGGCTGTGACCGCCGCCGGTTAATTGCGGTTCTTATATACGAACCTCGGGCCGAACTTCGAAGACAGAGGATGGCACGACGACGCGGCTCGGTGCTCCACGACGAAGATCGGCCCGAACCGGAAGGCGGGTAGGGGCGGGATCGAAATTGCGATGTAGACTTTAATCTCGTCGTAATGGGGAAACGCAATTTTCCTGCAGTTCGCTGCCAACGAGGTCGTTTTCTTAGATCGATCTGCTTTATACGAGCACGTCTCCTCCTCGCCGGGTCCACTCGTCGCTCGTTTCGGAATCTCTTTGACACGCGATCCCCTCTGACGAAAAAGAAGAAGGGTCAGAGGTGAAACCGAGGGAGCGAGACAGAGACGAATGGTCGGGCGGGTGGAGGGTCAGGGGACGATACTCTGATACACAGAGGGAGCCGGCTCTTTTGCTCTTATTCCGGGCGACCTTGTGCAGTACGTATCCTGTCGCAACTCGTCCTGCGTTAGACTCTGATGTGTGCTTTATGCATATATACGGAGCGTACGATCGATCGATTTCCATCAATAATGCAGGCATATTGGATTCAGGAATACGCCGAAGAGCGTCCATTGAATTTCCGATATGTACTTACCGACGGCTGAACGTAATATGGACACAACCGTGCGCCCTGCTATCGTTAGTTGATCGTGTAAAAATACAGGGCCGAGAAGCAGTCGACGATTCGCATGAAAGGGTTTTGTCCAGTAGCTTCCTTCACCTAACTGTTTTAATTAATCTGTAATCGACTGTATAGATTGCCTTACGTCGGGCCTAGTGAGTTCTTAGCTAAAAGTTCGCAGCACATTACTAGCTTTCAGAGTTAGTTACAAGGGCTAAGGTCGTCCTCCCTCCGCTGGAACTAGGATATTGTACACGTATCCTTGCCAAAAAGGTCAGAGAGAAGGATTCGGACTGTCAAACTAAGAACTGAAGTACTTATCGTTGACTTACTCTACTTTCTTCCACAGAGTTCAGTTGGTCTTGCCGGCTTGTAACAACAATAAACCATACTAATGGAAGTTGGTGTTCTTCCTACACTCGATTCCCAAACAATTTCGAGTTCAACAGACAGTCCAAATAAATCGCATCATTCCAAAGTGAAACGAATTTTTTATGAAGATCCGATGTTTACAGTTTCCATTTATGTAGCAATTTATTAATTTCCGTAAATAGCTGAAATTCATTTGTAGAATTCTATCACATATTTACAAATTTGTATATTTGTATTTGATATTCTACTAAATCTTCGTAACCTCTGACTGGTCTTTCTTTCTATTTTCTGCTCCCGCGGGAATACGCTGTATTTACTAGGTACTGTGTAATTCAGCGAAGCTCGGTATCGTAAAAAAGATGGGATGTAGGAATAACAATCAGGAATGGAGAAAAAATTGAGCAAGCACAATGCGACAGCGTATTTAACTTTGTCATTACTTTTTTTTGCCGGAGCGCACGATACGAGAATATCTTCCCATCAGAAATCGATCTTACGTACCGCTCTTTGAGCCGCAGGACGATCCGCTGAAAAAATATTGCTTTAATAACGGTACAATCTTCGCTGCGCTAATATTTGATACGGAAAGTAAGTGCGCTCGTTTCGTCCCACCAAAGGAGTAGATGTGTTTGAGCGTATCAAGCTTCAAGTAATAACGATTCACTTTTCATTAAGTACACGCTTCATTCCCGATACAAGATCGCGCGAAACGCGAGATCTATATTATTATCTTTAATTACATTTTTAATATCAAATAAACTGCTGGAACGTATCAACAAATTCTATTACGATTCACTTATAATAAATTTTCGTAATGCCGTAGATGCAAGGAAACAAAGCAAAGAAAATTAAGGTTGTACGAGCTCTCACATTTCGCGGTATTACGTTAATGAAACAAAATTTTATAAACCTTCCGAGGCTACTAACAAAGTTATTACATAAAGTTTTAAGCATGTCGAACGGTACAATTCTTATTTAACACGCAAAGAAGTACAGATGCAACAATGATAGAATTTTGTAATTATATAATATCGTTAATACATGCTTTAAGAATACTTTAAAACTGAAGAATTCCCTGTTACTTATCTCTAATCTTATGTCTCTGAGAATGAAATATGAGAATTAACTTTTTTACCGGTGTCTTACAGTTCATACAATCTTAACTTAATTAGTAATTTGATAGCGAGACTTTTATAAGTTAATGGTAGACGAGGTATGAAAATTTAAATTCTTAAGTGGACGTCAGCTTCGTAA
Source organism: Ceratina australensis (assembly GCA_004307685.1). NCBI lineage: Eukaryota > Metazoa > Arthropoda > Insecta > Hymenoptera > Apidae > Ceratina > Ceratina australensis. The sequence goes on along the minus strand of SHCU01000782.1, from coordinate 42,011 downwards.
CACCACGTATCACCCGTCAAGATTTTTTCCCCTCGACGTGAGGTTCAGTCGAGCGTGGAAGGCGTTCCGTTTTTGAAATAGCCCCTGGCCAAAGGGAGAGGTAGCTCAAAGTTTATCCCGGCGCTATTTCCTTTGTGGTATCATCGGCTTGTTTCAAACGGCTCCGCAAGGATTTTGTATCCTGCTCCTTTCAACCAAACAGGGGATCTTCTTGCTTCGCCTCCCTTTTTTTACCGGCAGTACGCAGCGAGCTAAACGAAATTAAAACGTCGAGGTAAGTTTTTGCAGAGTACGTGGGCGACTATTCGCGGAGAACGAAGAGACCAATGGCGGTGGTGAAAGGGGTTGATGAAAGGAGAGAAACAGTCCTTCTTCCGTAAAGGAAGCCACCGCGTCGCCCCGTTTCTCCCTCTCTTTTCATAAAAGTGCCGCGAATGCCTCCCGGCAAAAGAGACTTGACCTTTGTGCTTGGCAACATTATTAAGTGCTTTGGAACGCGTAAAGGGCTGCCGGAAAGGAGAGGATGCTTCACAAGAGGCATTGGAGGAGACATTGGAAAAGAAATAACTTTAAAATTCTTCGTTAAACCAAAGCCTGATCGACCGCACGAACGGAAGAATCTGTACGATCCGTCGCGATTGCTTTTTGTCTCTTTGCTTTGTCTTCTTGATTTTTCTAAAACACTGGTAGAACGAACGATAGAAGTTCAGTGTAAACTTCAGTTGAAGAAATATACAATCCCTTGAATCTCGGAACAGGTTTGCTAAGTAAATTTTTGCCTCAAAAATATGACAGGTGCATGTAGAACCCAAGTATAATAGTAACAATTCATAATAGATCTCATCACTTCATTATGACGTATTGTAAGTTCGATCCACTCTTAAGCTTTAATCATATAATTTTGGAACTATGTGACAATAACACAAAAGATATGTATTTATGACATAAATCAGATGGTTATAGCTTAACCAATTTGCATCACAAGCTCATATAATTTTCCTGTCCATTATGACCGAATTGCACACATGCGTGTTAGTTTGAAATAACTAAATATTAATTTAGTGGTATGTACTACAATTAAATACACTTTCTAATTGAGAATTGAACCTAATAAAATTATGTATATAGACTAAAGTGTTATAAAAGAATTTTTAAAAATTGTAGTTTGTATCTATATACTATTTCTCTTATCATTCTTAAAATTTTGCATTCTTCTGAATAATGCAAATGAGCGAAACTTTAATTATTTAATTTTGGAAGTATGTGATAATATCTCAAAGAATATTTATTTCTAGAATAAATTGGAGTAACCGGTTTCAGAAGATACGAAAGTGTGACGATTGGCAAGATGATGTGGCTATCAATTTTACCAGTATTTCTATTCGCGGCCGCTATTTTACTTACCACATTCTTAAAAATATACTTACCAAAACTGGCCCAAAATCCATTGAGATCATTGTGGATAACCCTTGTTTTTAAGAGTAATCTTTTCGTTCTTTCGCGTCGTTAGCAGGTAGTTTTAAGCATTCTACATTGCGAAGGAACCGCGATGTTCTTTTTGCAGTTACGCCTGAACGACTATGACTATGCCATGTTATCTTCTTTCCTCCCACGGCTGCCTCTTTCTCGACCCATTCTACTGTAGCGAGCGTACGCTAACGCCGGTTAAGAATTACGCAAAATTGCACAGCCGCCTGAAGGCTACGAGAATGGAATATCGAGAAATGTGAATTTGCGTTGAACGGGACTCCATCCGGCAGGATGCGAAACAAAAAGGGGTAGACGATATCGTCGGTTATATGGATCAGTCGTACGTTTTTCATACATACAACAGAGATCGACGGGCATGAAACGACACGTTGCGTGAAAAATCTCTCGCTGTGACGATAAAACAACTTACTTACTTTAATTAGTTCTTGTAATAAATATTCTTTCATCTTACTTTCTATACAGTCCTTGGAATGATATTAGCATATTAGACGAAAACGATAATATTATGACGTATCTTTGCAGTCACTTTTCTATTCTTCCATAAAATAGAAATTGTTTTTGAAGCATGCACGATTAGAGATTCACGAGCGTTATGAACTTTAACTTATTGTTGGGGCAGCTGTTGGCGCTTTCATAGAACAAATAACCGATTGAAGCTGACAGTTCAAACATTTACAGAGATGTGCAAGAGGAAAACTTTGAAACCATTAGAACTCCGGTTACAGTTTGAAGCCAGGAACTTTATTATCAAACTATATACCCTGCGGGCTGTTCTATAGTCACGTGTTTTTATACAGATTATGCATGATTTTATACGCGGTTGTTGCAGATACCGAACCATCTCGTCTGGTTATGCTTCTTCTACTTGATATTCCATTCGTTCCTCAATCTGTTGGGCGAACTGTTGCATTTCGCCGATCGGAATTTCTACTGCGACTGGTGGAACGCAGACAACATCGATACTTTCTGGAGGACGTGGAACATGCCCGTGCATCGATGGGCCGTGCGGTAAGTGACGCTGATTCAACGTATCATACCATATCACGCGTTACGCTGAATTCCGGTCATGTAACCTTTTGATCGTATAAACGGTTTTACTCGCACCCCAGCAATCGGCTTGAAAAATACCATTGTAAGAGGGTAGATCGGAGATTGCATCAACTCGGAACGCGTTGCGTTATATTACGGGGATAGCCTGTAACAAATTACTACGGTTCGATTTTATCTCGTGCGAGGTTTATAATGTTGTTTAGTTGATTTAATCTCAGTGTTAGGGTAACAGGGAATTTTTAACATGTAATTTTTAATATTTAAATATCAGACACTTTTTGAGAATATTGTATGAGATGACCGGAGAAATTCTGTCATACAAAAACAAAAAATATAGTCCCATAAGCTGGCATTTTTGCGGCTAACGTTGATGGTCTATCTCATCGCTCCGCTATCGGAGTCTCAATTATAATACAATATCAGTCCGCCATTAGTGCCAAGGCGAATAAATGAACGCATTAGGCTAATTTAAACGAATCAACGAGTCACCTTTTCACGTCCGTAGGCAAAGCAACGATAGAAAGTAACTTCCCGCACGGCGCGTGAATAGTCGGCGCGAATGAGGGGAATGAACGAGGGGGAAAAGAGAGGTAAAAGAAATCGGGTATCAGCCGCGAGTCGTACTTTTGATCGAGCTTCTTTCCGCCTAAGCGGCTAAACTTCGTTAACGAGTGTGCCCCGCTTTAAGGAGATTTAATTACATTTTTCGCCGGAGCCCGGGTCTGGCATCCGAAAAGGAAGAGAAATTTCCGTGAATCAGAGACTTTCCCTCCCTACGGCATCTGCACACGCCCCCTCCCGACCGCCGCCGTCCCTTTTAACCCCCGTGGAAACTGCTGCGCGGCTAATTGTTTTAGCTTCCACCG
>SHCU01000782.1:15330-27157 GCA_004307685.1 Ceratina australensis | reverse complement strand
TCATAGCCATTGTATCGTATTTCGTTAATTACTTCGAAGAAATATTTAATTAATTAAAACCCCACTTATCAAGAAATCTCGTTTTTTATCGGCGTTTCGCTTGCTCGACCCAGATGTCGCGAATCAAAATAAAGCAGCTGATTCTTTTTTGGTTTTGACGAGAGAAAAATCCGTGAGGCGAACGAGGGAAAGAGACGGGACGCTGAGATATCGGAGGGACGGGTCGGAATGGGGTGAAAAGGCGAGTTGAAGGCGCTAAGGTTTATACATTGAGAGAGCGCAGGGTAGAAAGGAGGCGAGACAGGATAGGAGACAAAAGAAAGCAGAAAGGCGACTGAAAGAGGAGTGTGAGGGTGGGAAATCATGTTCAACACGTGTTCCTTTTATCGCGTTCATTTTGAAGCACGAACCTCGCCGTTCTTTTGACGAGAAACGTAATAAGGACGAAAGGCTCGAGATATACTCCACGTGTTCCATCCGAATGTAACTCGTTAATAGAGAACTTTCAACCTACCTTTCAGCTCCGTGGCTCCTTTATTTTCCTCTTTTAAACGCCCTGAATTACGCGCCAGTGTCATGCGATATTAAACAGGAAATATACATGCACACATCCCCCTACGTTCTGCTAATTCCTCGCGATAAGTAATAAACCGTGTTTATTCGTTTTACGCGTACGTTTCGTTTCGTTTAAAATTCCATGTGAAAACTTTACGCAACATTTTCACCCGCGACGTCGATCTAACACGGAATATTGTCTTGCGCGCAGTCTCTACGTCAGCCGTTGTCAAGGCTGTACCGCGAAGGCGGCGAGCATTCATCCCCGTGCGCGAATACGAGCGAGAGAAAAAAACCGTGAGACCGGTCGAGCGCGATATGAGAGCGAACAAACGGGGGGGTTTATATATCGGGTACAAGGTATGAGGGTGGTACGTAGGAAGCAACGAAGGAGGGTGAGAAAGCGTGCTCAACACGTGTTTCTCTTATCACGTTCATTTCGAAGCGTGGAGTGTGGCCCCTCTGACACCATCGCGCCGGGCTCTGTATGTACTCTCGTCGCGGAAGCAGCGCGCTGGCATAGTGAACACACTCTCCAGGCTCTGATTTATTTCGCCTCCTCAATAATTCTCTTTTATTTTCTCGCGCTAGCCCGCTAGCCGTCACTTGGCCCGCAGCTATGTACCTTTTGATCTATCGCACCCCCGCGATGCGGATTCATTTTTATTTACGAGCCGATGCCCTCCGCTCTCTCCTGTACTTCCTTCTTTCTTTTTGTTTTACTTATTACGCCAACCGTCAAAATCATTATCGACGTATCCAAGCGATGCGACGTACTTTTTTTACTTAATCGCAGAAACTCGACGCTTCGATCCATTGCTTCCTATCTTGTATGTTTTAAAATTAGTTTTATTTAGCTTGATGAAAAATGAAGAAGATTTTTATACTATATTATGCTTGCCGTATATTAGTCTTGGATATTTCTATCGTTAATTACATCGCATCTGTTAATATGTATTTAGTCAATAGTAACATGGTATCGTCGCTTCTACGTATTGATACTAATCTCTGTTCTAACTGTAATGTTCAGATGCAGCTCTAAGTTGAGGCTGTTTTAACCATTTCTCCGCATGAATCACGTATAAGCTTAACTTCCACTGAGTAATCTAGTTTTCCTGGTTTGTTTAAAACAGATTACAGCAGATTATGATCTCGGACATGACACAAAGCTCAAACTATATCTACAGTCGGATCTCTCGTTAATCTTATAAGTGTAAATTAATCGCATTAAAACATACTAAATTCATGTCCGTGATTCATTCAAATATTATTATACGATTGTAAAGGTAAAAGAAAATCGTGTTGATTATTCAATCACAAATTAATCCTTGGTTTTTACTCGACACTTATTTATACTCCTATAGCTGATTACTTTTTAAAATATAACTGAGTTGAATAAGAGCGCAATGTCTATTTAGAATCATACTCGTTACCATGCAAACGACGCGTGCTTCAAAACGAAATACGCAACGCCGGCAAATGAATCCGGTGAAATAGACGATGTGAAAAATTTGTTTTTAAAATCGATGATCCGCGCTCGCCCGATTTGCGCTCGATTATTTAAAGACGATGTTATAGGCACTGACAAGGATAACAATACTAAACGCAACCAAAAAAATATTCGTCGATGCGAATTTATTCATATCAAATTTGCCAGCGTAATTCAATTTAATTGTCGTACTTTTCCCAAAGGACGGCCTTCATCATGTTACCTTTTTAGCCTGGTAATTAATTGCCAATTTATTTTTCATTATTCTTAACCGGATAAGTTATTTAGATTCACACAAAGTTGTGTAATAATCTAATTACATTCAAATTATATTTCGTTTTGAAAATATTTGATATTTTTAAAAAAGTCCCAAATTGGTATTGTTGCATGTTGCATGTTGCATGAAAGAAATATATTTCTGGCGCCGAGCGGCGAGAGTAAAATTCCAAAATCCCGAAATGGATCGTGGCAGCTAATGGGTTAAGTCGTACACGTCAAAAAAAGGCAGTGCATAGCGGAGCGAGCGGGGATAGGTGGAAATAGGGTATCAAGTGAATTTTTATTGTACGATTACAATCTGCTCTCACGATCGCGTCAGTTAAGACGCTCAACGGGGATCGAGTGCGATCAGACGATGATGGAAATCGCTGTTCGCACGGTGGAATCCATTTGCGCCGCGTGATTCGCCGACAACGGAATCAAAAATCGAGCTACACTGTTTACGGGATTTTTATTGTACCACTGAAACGCGCCTGTTGACAGAGTAGCATCTCGTAAACGATTCGATTTTTGGACGGATGAAAAAAAAATAGAATCGCATCCAGGCGGATGAGAGCGGGAAGATTGAGATCGATACGGTATCGAAATACGAGGCGGGAGAGAGGGTATTCCCTGGCGTTTATTTTTATTCAATATAACCAGCCGGCTGGGACGAAATTCGAATCAGACACGAACTCTCGAACGGTGAAAATGGCGTGCGCGTTAAAACGAGCAAATGGAAATAAGGGACGGATAGCTGGTGACAAACAGAAAAAAAAATGAAAATAGTGACTCGTAAAGAGTCGACGATTTAGGGATCGTGCGGCCGCGTTTCGATCGACGACGCTTTCCAGCAGCGAAACCGAACCATGCATATCGTAATGTGTTTCCGGACGAAGTGGTTCCGTGTTCAGCGACGCGTTCCCCGCCGCATCGGTGAAAAAGTCGCGTAAAATTTCGAACGATCGGTCGGGCGATTTCGCAACGTTCAGAACTTCATCAATACCTGGATTAAACAATGAGCGAGATGAAACCCCCGTCGGAGTTCTCTGACTGCTGCCCGCCCGGAAAGCTTTTGTGCCGTGCGTGTATGCCGGTTTTCTATTTTTTGTTCGCGCGAAGGATGAAGTGTGCTTGATCGACCGAATTTGTCCTCGTTGATTTCGTCTCTTAATTACGGACGTTTCGATTAAACCGGAGCTCCGCCCGTGGACGTACGGTGCGCTGCGTGATCGAAATGAAATTTTCTAGCGGGGAGTTCGACGGCTTGATATTGTAAGGACGTTATTAAAAAAAAATGTGTCCGTTCGAGGTGACACATGGATGGAAGACGCGGAAATAACAGCTGTGAAATGACGTCAAGCGCAACGGTGACACTGGCATCTGGCGTGGCATCTCGTCGAAGGGATCTTTCCCTTGGAACGATTACCTTTTCTCCGATCCGTTTTACGCGCCAACGAAATTTTTTATTATTTTCTGAGTTCGGTATATCTTGAAAGTGTTCGAAAACGGGGGGAAAAACATGCAACGTTATTTTTATAACGATGTATATTAACGATATTTAGATATAATTAGTGCATGTTGCGTTGAGGTCTTTGAAAAATCAGCGGGGCTCCTTTCCCATCGAACAAGAGATACATCTCGTTTCAAAAGCGCAACATTTTCTGCTTCTATTATAGGTAATGCTCTTATTAAAAGTTGAACGAAAAAGTTAGTTTATTACAGCATCGTCCACTAATAAGCTTGTTTATTAAAGTTCCATAAGATTGAGTTCTGTGAAGTTGGTTCATTAAAGCTTGACTTACTCAAAACCAAAACTACTTTTGTCCGGACAGCGAAACACTGATTCATTCGGCCACTTGCCGCAACTTCTTTAATATCTCTTAAGACATGATAATTAAAAATTCTGAACCTATCAGATTACCTCGGTATTACGAGAATCATCTACCAGTTAATTAGTTCACAATTTTAAAGCGGTCACAGGAGGTAATTCATATTCGAGTATCTCGACTTTCAATATTTCATTCAGACTGAACAGAAAATTCTTAAAAGTTTGCTGATAGTAAAAAAATTGTCAGTGTGTCTCTGTATCCCTGATACTCCCTCAAATTATATGATAACAAAAACTGAAAATATATCGCATTAAAGCAATTATTTACATTGGCTATATATTTAAGTGCTAATTCGTGACTGCAAATATTCAATAATTCTTCCGGGCTTCGAAAACAGGAGCGCAACTCATCGTGAATTGTTTATCAGTTGATTACTTAACATTGTCCCAAAGCAGCCACGGTATGCGATACGTGTTTGTACAACTCTATTCGTAATCTTTTATTCAGACCGAACATAAAATATGTAATACGCTCGTTTTAACGCGGTGAGATGAATTCTTAATTCTCGATGCTTGTAAAAGCTGAGAATATATCCGAGTCCGATGACTTACCACATCGGGGATATATTTAAATGTTAACCGGTGGCTGCACGTATCCAATAATTCTTCAGGGCTTTCAAAACATGCGACCCATCGCGCCGAACTTCTGTCCTTCCTGTAAATCACATTAAACCCCCCTCGAAGTCCTGTGACCGCGCATTACCGGGCGATATATCAATGGAAGGCGCGCGGTGGCATGGGGCAAATTACTCTTCGCGCCCGCCATCTGCGTTTCGAAGCTAAGTGGACGTAATGTCCCCGTCAGAATTTTTATGAATGATCCGTTCCCGGTACGGGATCAATGCCGTTAACGGGAGGACGATATAATTTCCTCGGGTCCGCGGCGTGGCAGATTCAGGCCGATGAGCATTAATAATTCCGCGGGGACGGATCGAAACAGACGGGCAGGAAGAAAAAGTACTGCGGAGAAATCCGAGAGCCTAGGAGACAGCCGGTATCGGTTCTAAATATCTCTCGTCTCTGCCACTTTCTTCGATTCCCGTGCGCGAATGCCTGATGTACGAGCGGACTGTCCTCGATTTTCTCGAGTGCACTCCAACCCCCTATCCCCCCCTTCGATCGGGGAACCCGATAACGCGTCGATAAATTACGCCGGCAGATTCCACCGGAACGATTTTTATTTATTCATCGTGGCAATGGGCTGGCCCGGGCAGCGAACGTTAGAAAAACTGCGCTGGAAACTCGAGGTTTACCTTATGGACCGGACGTGTGCCACATAGGGAGCAGGAAATTCGTGGGCAGAGAAACGACGGGAGGAAGCGGATCGGAAGGAATTGCAGCGGTTAGTATATTCCTCCTGCGTGTCAGATCGGGATAGAAAAAAAAGGAGAATGAGGATACGTCGAAAAAATATGAGCCGAGACGTCGGACTATTTTCACGCGTTACGATCATCGCTTCCATTCCACCGCGACTTTCTGTTTTCGAGGACCGAATAAATGAGTGGCGAACAGGAACGGAGAGGAACGAATCATAGATATTGCTTCAGTAAAACTGGCTGAGCATCGTTTTAAGGAATAAGTAAAAGGCGATATAAAACTTTACGTAACGACGGTTCCGTAGCCCCTCTCGTTTATAGCTGCGTAACGAAGCACGGAACGACCAAGTTAGTGCGATTCTTCGGATCCGAATCCCACCGTGGCGTTGACGTCCCTTGCATTTTATCTCGCGGCTATACTTTTCTATGGTCTCACTTCTAAAGGCGATCGTCGCCGCGATATTACACTCCGCCTGATTGAAAGACCGATAGAGAGATCGATTCGATTGTTTTTACTACGTTCTAAGGGATGAGGATTTATGCGACTATTTTAGAATCTGGAATAGGTTGTAAATCTGCTTTAAGTGGAGGCGGTGGGAGGTTGAATAAAAAAACTTCGGCGGGTTAATCATTTGTATAACGCATATTCGAAATTTTTATTTAATCAAGAATTTTAATAGTTGAGAATTATTTAATAATGGTTGTACAAGTTCTAAGTATCTTGTGAATAGCAGGTTTATTTTGTGATTAACTGTAACATGGACATTTAAATGTTTGTCATTTATATTGCCCCTCTCTCTCTCTCTCCCCTGTTATAATACTGATTTCATGTATCAGATACAAAGATAACGGCCCTTTATAAAGTGTTAATACCATTGTAATATCAACGTTACGTGCAATGGTAGTTGAGATTATTCATTAGGAACTCGTAATAATTCTCGGATAATACACAAAGCATTGGGAACAATATTCATTCCCAAGTATCTGTTCGCACGATACCATCAAAGTGCTTTTGGATTACTGCATTCAAATAATCTGCACACTTTCACGTTTAAACGTTTAAGCCTCCGTCAGGTCATATTGGACCGTTTTCGGTTCAGATCATTTTTCATATTCCCCACGTTCTGTTTGAATTTTGCTTCCTATAAAAAAGAGGATAATATACGATAATAAATGTTGTTAAATGATTTAAAATATCTGGGTACTTCGTAATCCGCTAATTTTTTAATTACCTTTAACCTAAAAAATTCACTATTTTTAGAATGTAAAAGTTGTAAATAATAAAATAGTTGCTGTGATATAACAAACATTTTCTTTTATTTATATTTTATGAAATTGATAGGTTTTCTTAAAAGAGAGACAAAATAGGTTTATCAGGCACTCAAAAATATGAATAGTCCATTGTACATTATAAGAAGAATTTTAGAAATATAATATCTCGAATGCCTCATGAAAGCAGAACTGAAAGAATTGAGATACAAAAATAAGATGCAGTGTGCAGACAACGTTAATTCAAATACGGCTGTAAACGAAGGTTTAATTAATTACTTTGTAATTCAATCTACAGTGTACTAATAGAAAGTCGACAGGATAAAAGATAGCAGCGCAAACTAGAAGAATTGAATTGTTCAGGCTCAGGCGACCACCGAGTTAAACGGGGCGACCGCGGTTTATTCTGTCCCCAGGTGCGACACTGAGGAAATTTGTAAACACGAATAATCGCACGCACTTAAGCGACCCGCGTTACTCGATGTGTTACACGTTTTAACAGTGCATTAACAAGCGAGAGGGGGCGTGGTCGATGCGAGACGCGGATGCTAGCGCACGCTACACACAAACGCGTTCGCTGTACCACGTCCTCTCGTCTTCTTTTCGTTCCTCTTTTTATCATAGTGGAAAATCCATGTTCGTCAAATTTTACAATAAAATCCTCCGCTTCCCGAATAATTCTCAGGATTCAAATACTATCACAAAGGTGTGAAATTTCTAGATTTAACCCTTTGAGCACAGATTTATTTAAACATTTACATATGGAATTTAATTTCTTTTTACATGGATAAACGTAAAAATAATAGTTTTAGATAATAATAATAAATTTTATAGAATAGATACTATTAATTTCTGTCTCCAACGATAAGAAACAGTTCTTCAGTTCTTATCGGTGATCTTGTTTCCTCGAATTACTCGCGCTGTAACACAATATTCTGGTGCAAGTAGTTACAACCGCGGGCGAATCTTTCCTCGTGCATTTTCTACGGAAGTAAAAAGAGAATTGTTCCATCCGTCGCGGCGGCGAACAAGACGGAAGCTATCGGTATTCTAATTACTCGCAGTTTGAAAATAGGGGAAGTTGGAATGCGTAATTACAGCGGGGGACGCCTTGTTAAGGTATCTCATTTTCTCCCGGCGAGCACCGTAAACTGATCGATTGCCTCTCTTGTGTTTCTTCGTCGAGTCTTATCCAATATAGGTTACCGCCGATAGAAAATGCGATACCCCTCGGGCGAGAGCGGACAACCACGAGCGGTCAACACCGGTGGCTAATTCCGACGGGCTGCCCGCTGCAAAAAGCATCTTACCCGGCTTAGTTAAGATTTCCTCCACGGGTCGATCCCGGGAACAACACGGGGTAGCCGCGGCGGGAATCGATAACGACACTTGGCGAATCGAATTAAGACGGATACGAAGATCTTGTTAACAGCGCAGCTGAATTTCATCATACCCCGGTGAAGCGAACGCGTCTGGCTGGCCGCGGGAATCGGATTCGGGTTAGAAGCGGATAAATTATAATTCGCGGAGATTGGCAGGCCGATGGTCATGCATTAATGTATGCCAAACCGAGACTTCATGATTTTGATGCCCGTAACTGGTAACCAGTTCCAATTTAGTTTAACGCCCGGACAGACGAGGCGAGTCCTATGAACGCGAACTTGAATACACGCTAGTAATTATCATGTTTAAATGGGAATAATCGTCGACAAGTTTCTGAGAGCATGCGATCTTTGAAAAGCCCGTGTCGTTACACACACGGTCGAAGACTTTCCCAGACAGTTTCGGGGTCCCCTCTACCTTGCCACTCTTCTCGACGCACCTCGTTGAATTTTACTTTTAGTCTCGAGACGAACTTCATCGCGGTGATTCCTCGGTTTAATGACAGAACTTTACTCGTCATTTGCTTCCCTGACGAGCACGTTTTACTCACCGTCTCGCTCGCTCCCTACGTCTATTTCTGTCAGTCGAATTAAAAGCCGCTACCGCGTCTCGGGGCTCCTGTGGCGTAACGCAGACGCGCGCAGATCAAGGGAATATAACGCCGAGACTGGCTTGTGGGCGTTTTCGGGGCTTACATCAACGGTGATTAATTTTGGAAGATTAGCAAACGCGCCCGGAATTAAGGGGAAACGGTATTTGAATCGCTGTGTCGGCATTAGATCTCGTTAATTAGCTAACGTCTGTGAAAGGGAAGGGAGAAATGCGCTCGCAGGGGTCGGACGTTGGATAGAGAGAGAAAGAGAGAGATAGAGAGAGATGGGGTATACGGCTGGCGAGGAACACGTAGGATTCAAGCTTGGAATCTTTCACGGGTCGGCGGGACGTAAGTCCCGCGGATTGGCTGAGCCTTTAACATGCTTTTAACTTGAAGTTACATACATTCACGATTAAAAGGAAAGTACTTTCGGAGTTCGGAGAACGGTCGGGTGGCTCTCAAAACGGTGTACTTTCTTGGCACGTTCTCATACGCGAGCTTTCATGCGAACGTTACGACTATTGCAGTCTGGGGAGTTCCGAGCGAGAATTAGCTCGACGCGATTAAGCTTACGCCCTTTAGATCGAGATAATCGTTAGCGCCAAGTGATTTAGATACGACCACGAGCTGCGCCCGGGAGGAGAACTTTTACACGTGCCACCGATGCCGCACCGTGTCGTTCTTAATCCTGACGGTTCTATTATATCGTAGGACAATAGACACCCCCGTTAATCAGATTACCTCTGATAAAACAGATTTTTACACGTGGGATCATATCGTAATCTTTCCCCGTCGTTACGGTACCGATTAAACCCTTGTATCCGTCTTGATAAAATTACCTGATTTTACACATGAAAATGTAATTTCTCACTTACACGACTTACCGCAGGAATTGTGAATATTCCTTCTAATAGAAATGCGCTAGCGTTACAAACAATTAACCGCACTAAATTCCTGTTCAGGCTCGACTCGTTACGTCGTAAACAAGCTAAATTGCCGCAACGAACTGAGCTATTTTAGACTGCAAGCACGGCAGTAACCGGCGTATAATCACGCGATTTTACGCGCTACGCTGCCAGACGGAACGCGGAGTCGAGGAGATAGATAAAAATTGTGATTGAAGCGTACGTATCGAAAAATGTCGGTGGCCCTGTGTTCGGTTTAAAGTTTGCGGAGACAGGACCAAGTTTGTCGGTACATAATAGCAGGTCCGCGATCTTATTTTTGTCGAAAGCCATACGTATCTTTGGGCCGGATGGATTTTGAGTGCATTAAAGATGGAAGCAATATCGGCGATAGGATTATCTTTGGACCGGCGATATCGTGGACGAAAATACTCTCATTGCAGTTGAACGGAGCGGACTGGTCCGTCGCACGGTTCGTCGTGTACGAGGATTAAGCGAGAATTACCTTGGATTCCGACTCTCCGAATTCCGTCCACTTAATCCTGTTTCTGTCGGTCCGCATAGTACTATATACGCGCGCTGCTTAAATGCCATTTTCTTGCGTCCAATTCGTTACTCTTTTCTATCTTAATTTATCTGCTCGATTGTATCGCCCACGCAAGCGGATTGAGATTCAGTATTCGAGATAACGTCGTTTCGCGTTCAGGTATTGAGTTTTTTATTAGATCGATCTCGCTTCTCGAAACTCCTAATTTACGAAACCCTTAGGGTTGCACGAGCCTTTAAATAACAAGAATTCAGAGATTTGTTACTACGCGCGCAGTACATGCGTGAAAGTTTGATTGTTGCTCCATAATGTGGTATTTAATCCCTGTAGCCAGACGCAAGGCATATTAAGTTCACGACTGAATTTTAATACTAACGACCCTACAAAATATAATTTAAGAGTTGAAATGAAAAGAAGTAATCCAAGAGCGTAACAAGTTTACGAGTCCATTAGAGAGCGAGAGAGAGAGAGAGAGAGAGAGAGAGCCAGTAATTAAAGAATTTCACGATCACAGCAGGTTGACGGATGTTTTTATTTTCAGATGAGATTACATCGAAAGGAGGAGGCAGTTCGGGAATGCGAGAGGCCGCCGGTCCACCGGAATCCCATCTCGTGAACCAACCGTTGCCGAGCGGAGCGTAAAACGAATTGTATCCATCACTGGTACCCATAAGAGAATGCGATTCCGGTAGCACGCCGGGTAGATAATGAAACAGCGAGATCATTTTTAAACCCGATCGCAGAGATTAACGGATTCCTATCGAGGAGCCTTCGGGTAAATATGAGGAACGAGGTGATTCTCGGGGTTTCACGTACTACCGGCGAGGGAAAGAGGTCGCGCGGAACCGAGGAATCTTTCATTACCGCATTTCGCACGGAACGAGCGTGTTCGTGGCTGTCTTAATCCCCGGTACGACCCATGCAAACCTTGAAACACAGCGGGAAAGAGGAGAGTAAGCCGTTCGAAGTGGATGTCGTGAGCGTGATAACGATAACCGATCGGACGAGATAGTATCGAGTCTACCCGTGTTCCGGTTGATCGTTTCGCCTGGGAATAACCGTTCAAATCGATTGTCCTTTAAAGACGGCGTTGAATCGCCGCGAAGAAACCGCGATTCGTACCCGCTCGGATATTTCCTCGCTTCTCTGCATCCCACCTTTATCCGAGCTGATTCCCATTCAACCGGCGAACCGCACAGTTTCACCGTTCGACAGCGCGCGCATAAAAATATAACGAGCACCGTGCAGGCTTATGGGCGACTGGCAGCAGCCAAGGGCGATACATCGGGGCGGCCCGCGCGATATACCAGCTGGTTCGGCCGGTATAATCTCATAAAGCCTGCAGAGGAGTCCATCTACGTGAGCGATAAAGCCGTCGGCGACGAAGCTGGGAATTGGTACACTGGCCTTCTACCGAGCACTTTCGACAGTTCCCCGGACCGTGTGTATCCCGCGATAGGCGAGCTGGGTCGCTTCCTGAAAGAACTATTGCCCATTCCGGCGAGTCTCGTTCCTGGTACGAAAGGAACTCGAAGAAGGATCTCGTAAAGTGGTCACGTCGTGGTTCTTGGTGAAAACGGTCCTCCCGGATCGATCCGATTGCGAGAACCGAGGGGAAG
>SHCU01000779.1:27814-49483 GCA_004307685.1 Ceratina australensis | reverse complement strand
AAATCGTTTTATGAGATGTTATAATAATGATTTATTATGCTGACTTAACCGTTTTAACAATGGCGGCGAATCGCGCGACGCGCGCAACTCCCCGCGTACCACGTGATCGTCCGTTTACAAATGACCGTTTGGCTGCGGTGCGCAATGAGTTCTCACGTCTGTTGTTATGAAAATAATTCGAACAGTGACGCTGCGTGACGATGCGCTCGGGAATTTCGCCAATATCCGAGAATTTCCGTACCGCAAATAATCGCCGATTTTTATTATCAGTTCGCAATTTCGCCCAGTGAAACACGGCCGTGAAATATGGCGTCTGGAATTAGGTTATAAATATGTTGAGCATTGGTTTCGTTACGAATTCCGAAATGTTACGAATTACGAATTACGAAAGTACGATGCGTTGGAATCGCGATTAAGTATTTGAATGTAAGTATCAGCTCATCGCTACTAAATGTTATTACGTTGCTATTCTGTTTATTTATTATTTGTAATTTTATTTGCAAATTTCGTAGCACAAAAATGTGCATTTCATATTTTGCACTTTATTCTTGAATCAAAATTGCGATATGATATAAATGTTATATAGATTGTTATACCAAGAAAGGAAATTTATGAAAATTTCTGCTTACTAGTTTAATGTACAGTTTTCATGTTATATCTTAATAATGATAGCGAAACTTGTTTCAATAGGCAAAGGTGCTATTTTATTGAGAATAAGCATCCTAAAGATGGACAGGCAAGTGACTTGAGTAATGCCATGTAGCCGTAACAAGTATAAGAAATATGAAAAGCAACTGGGCAAAGGAAGACGTTACAGAGAAGAAGAAATATGTTTTTTTTTCTGACCCTGATATCATTGCTCAACGCGCCGAAGCATCCGCAGCAGTAAGTATTTTTATCAAATTAAAAATAGGATTTGAATGTTTAATTCAGATTTTTGCTAAGAGTCCCTACTAAATGTCTCAATAGATTTAAGGTAGAATAAGGTTCAACAAAATTCAATCACATATCAAGGAGGAACAATATATTATAATTTTAGGCAGCTCAAGTTGAAACTCATCATCAAGCAGAAGACAAGCCCTCCGAATTCAACATAAAAGGCTCAGACAAGATCCTATCTTGCCACCTTGTTCAACCCTACCCCTTCACCTTTCTTAGCGCAGTAAAACGAAAGCTCACATCCGACGGTCCTTCCGAATCCTACAAGAAATCCCACGATTCCCCAAAACCAAAAAATGATCCAACAGTAACCAACATCCAGTTAAACGAAATAATCCAAAAAATGGATCTTATAAAGCCTCTGAAAGTCCCAGACTCAAAAATCTCGAAGAAACTAGATTACTCGCGCGAGAACAGTGCATCGAAAGAATTAATCAACCCTTCGAAGGATTTCGAAAGAACTGAGAAACCTTCGAAAAACTTCGAGCGAGTTCAAAGGAGATTAGACTTCTCAACTTCAGATGTGTCCTCACCGAACAACAGCGAGATCGAGCCATTGAAAGTTCCAAACATCTCGATTTCCTCTCACTTATCGAAAAAGAAAGAATACATCCGAGAGAAGGAGAATCGATCGAAGAAAATTAGGAAGGACGATGGGAAGCAAGAAGAAGCTCAAGAGATTTTCAAAAGATCTCGAAGTCCAAGGCACTCAAGGAAAGAATTAAATCCAGAATTTAGCAAATTGAAAGATAGATTATTTAATGTCAGGGAGAGTGAATTCGGCTCCAAGCCTAAGAACTTCGCCACGTCGACTAGTAAGAAAGCGACCGAGAAGAAACGATCTCTAAATAAATGTTTAAAATTGAGGGACACGTCTTTGGAGTCGAAGAACAGGTCGTACAGTAATGAATCTTTATCATCGAAGCTATCGGATAAAATAACGATTAGAGAACCAAGGAATATTGTCGAGAGCTTCGATTATCTGATGAGCGAGAAGCAGCACAAACCATTGCAGAATGCTGGGAATATTTTTAAAGAGACAAAGAAGGTGAAACCGTCGACTAGTAAGATTGATGGAAAGGTGCATATTTTAAGTAGCAAAGAAACCGAGACTGACTCGAGTCCGACTGTCTCGCAGAAGAGTAAAGACTCTGAGAAGATGCAAAGTGGAAGTAAGTCTGGTAAGACCGAGGATTCGAAGTATACGGACGATTCGTTGACGCAGAGTGGTGTTATTAAGAAGGAAGAGGAGGAGGATTCGTATACAGAGACTAAACAGACGAACGAATCGAATTTAAATGACAGCAGTTTATCGAGCGCGTTGTTAGACCCGAGGAGGATTTCTTTTCGGGACGAGAGTCGATCGCCGCAGGAAGAATTCTGTGATTTGGTCACGCCGGATGTGAACTTGATGTCGAGGTCGAAGAGGAAACGGCAGTTCGTACAGGGTAATGTTGAGGAGGCAAAATGTTTGAAACATGGCGGTGGCAAGGGTGATGCTGAGCAAGAAGCTGTTCCACTGTTACATCCGACTGCGTTGCATATGCAGTTCCAGGCAGAGTTGCATCTGCTAGACTCTTTTAACGAGTCGTTGAGGCAAGTGATGGATGTTGAAAAGTGCTTATATAACGCTAAGCAGGAGCAAGAGAAGGAGTTACCGCAGCATCCGAGTAAAGGGGTAGAAGAGAGGATAGATATCGACGATATGAAGCATCGTAACGAGATTAGCAAATTACACAAACATTCCACTACTGAGCAAGGTATGTACTAAAATGTATATACCCTCTAAAATCATCATTATCTATTATCTTAATCATTAATACCGAATAAAATATTAACAGGCTTTCCATCGCATCATATCACAAGCCAAACGATGGCAACCGAGCTGGAGAATCTGAACAAAATAGTGAAGCCTACAATGAAGGCTGTAGAAGTACAAACGCAAACCGTGAACGACATGGCCACGCAAACGGACATTCTCCCGACTCGACGGAATGTCCAAAGCCGGTGTTCCGAGGTATGCGGCGTTCCATATGAACGGGGCTTTATCGGGGACAGCGAAGTTCCGCAACTTTCCTTGGACTCAGTGGAACAATTCGAGGACTTAGATCAAATAGAAGAAATATCGTTACCTAGTAAATTAAGGACTATGTCTGAGATAAGTTTGCACGAAACGACGTCGTCCATACGGACGGAGACTGGCACTGAAATTAGCATCTCCACGAGGGATGTTACCTGCTCTTTCAATAAATATTTAGACCTTGAGGTGAGTTCATTCAATTTAATTGGATATATAATAATATATAAATTCATATAAACAAATGCTAATAATATTTCACAGATTGCACAGTTGATAAAGGACGAGAAACAGAGGTACGATAAGATTGAGATGTTGTTCAAGTCTCGGGAGAAAACGTTGAACGATCGAACGAAGAAGTTGGTGAAGCTGGAGGAACAGAAAAGAGCATTAAGGGACACGGGGCAGGAGAGTCGTGTTAGTTCTGTGAAGAAGAAACAGAGAGCTTTGCTTTTGAAGTTGCAACAGGAAAAAGATGAGATGAACAGGTACTATTTTTGGATATTTGGATTTTTGGAATTCTTACACAAATAAATTACTCATTACTCCATACACATTTTATCCCCAGATTAAAGGAGCTTCACAAAATTGCCAGCCAAGAGCGCAAATTGATGCTGCAAAAGCAGCGCAACATGTTCAATCCTCAGATGTCTACAAAGAATATCTTAACCAAATTAAAACGCAGCGCGGATAGCCAATCACCTCGTCGACTTTCCGGCCCTATGAAAGGCTATGATATTCGCAGCAACAGTTCCATGAGCTCCCTCGTCGACTCCGACAAGTCTCAGCACGACCGATCCCAGCCCGACGCCCGTCTACAAATGTCTGAGAGCGAGCTGATACTTTCGAAATCATCGCTCGATTTACCGAAAGATAAGTTCGTTAATTTAATTGAGGGTAAACCATTCGACCGGTCAGACAAATCGGACGAAGTTTCGAAAGCGAGTCCTCAGGAGAAATGTCCTTACAAACGTGACGGTAAATCGAAGTACGAAATAAGGTCCAGAAAATTTGAAGAAAAAATGCCGAATATAAGACTGAAATCCCATGAGTTAATTTCGAATCACTCGATCACTGGGAGGTATATTTTCGAGAAAGAGAAATCGGAGAGTTTAGATAAGTCTGAGGTGAAATCTGAGTCTGACACGCTGGTCGAGGAACTGTCCAAGAAATCGAAGGACCATCAGACCTCGCTGAGAGAGATTAAACCTTGTATTGAGATTTTAGAAGAGGTGAGCTCTAGCCAGGACACGAAGACATCGAAATCGTCGCAGGTGGCTGAAGATATTTTACAGGCGAAGAGTTTGAAGAAGAAGTCTGATAAAGAAGAGAAATTGAAAAAGGCTCAGTATACTTCTGAGTCAAAGTCGAATTTGAAACGAAGGAACTCGAAGTGTCAGAAGAATAAGTCGAGCGTTTTGACGGAGAATATTTTGAGATCGAAGTCGGAAGAGTTGAAGCATCCTAAGAGAACGAAGACTGAGTTTAGTCAGTTTGATAAGAACGATGAGGAGAAACATGCGAAGAGTTCGAAGTTGATGAACAGAGTTGAGGATTTTGATAGCAAGGAAAATGTCTCATGCCAGATGTTTGAGAGCGTCGAGGGTCTTGATCATTTTGATGATACGAAGTCGCAGATTAGTAACTTTGCAGTTTCGCATCGAAGCTCGGAGAGTGATAGGAATTACTCGAGATCGGTTGTGATCAGGTCACAAGAGCAGAATTTGAAAACTTCGAAGAAACTCGAACAGTAAGTACTTATAAATAAAGCTTCTGTTTAATCGATTGGTTAAATCTATTTTAACGAATATAAAATTTATACAAGATTGATTTATTCATTTTCTATTGCCATCGAATTTCATTAAATATAAGGTTGAATAAAGAATCTTTGATTGCGGAAGCCGTTTTCGATATAACGTTCGAGTTATATTAATAAAATTGCGAATCGTCAGAGGCACGTGTAACGTATCTAATAATAATCCGAGTATTCACACCATGAAATGAAGCATTGTAAAAATAGATTCGGTGCACCGTCGAGATGTGCATTCCGCTGTTATTACAGTAGTCTTCTCCGGCGTTCCGGGACCGGCAAATTTCGTTAATGTCAAAGTTCGTTAAGTTCTGTTAATTCAGAATGTTTCATTTCTACAGCCGCGATACTTTTTTTCGAGTGGAATGAATAGTTTAATTGTGTTATCACTTTATCAATTCTTCTATCTAATTTGTATCGCCATAGAAACATTTCTTTCCCTTCTTTCCGAATCACCATGTAATATTAAATTGTACCAACAAATATTACCTTCTCTTTTTAGAATTTTGAACGCACGCGAAGCTGCGCTTACCTCGCGGAAGAATTGCGTGGAGGAATGGATGGCTTGGCACGCGAAACTGAGGACTGAAGAGGACCGCGTTGCACGGATGGAGCAGGCCGCGCTTAAACTCGTAACAGCTACCTCAAACGTTTTCTCTCAACAAGGTAATTCTGTTTAATACGTAATTGATTTAACACGTTGAGTGCCACGCGAATTTATAAGGATATCGCCGTCAGGCCGCGAAGCTATCATGACCTAAACGAAAAGCGTAGTGTTAGCCCCCAAGGGACTGACGTCACGCTCAACATTTTAATTCTGAATGATCAGAGACATTAACTAATGTGTGCTATTTTGTAGATACCACCGTTTCATCGGACACGAGTGATATCGAAGGGAGGATCGAATTGCTGACTGAAAAATTGGCTGAGAGACGGGTAGAGATGTCTCGTTTGAAGCGAGAAGCTAGGAAGCAGACAAAACAGAAACTCCGGGCCTTGGAGGCTAACTTATTAAACCAAATAAAGGTGAGCACGAAGAATTAGAATTGTCATTAAAATTATATTAATTATTATTAGTTCTAATAAGTTCTGGGCATTTATTCCTTTTCCTACTTTCTATACATTTTTATATGAGTACATGTTTGTGTATGTAAACATTTCAAAGCACATATACATAATTTTAACAGACTTTAAATTCCTACTTCCGCGTTAAACAGAATTATGTTATACTTTATTTTCCAACAGAAATACGACACGACGATTCACGAAATGCGAAAGAAACTGGAATCGAAGAGAACCACATCTAAGGATAATCGATTAGCCATTGAATCTAGGTCACTGGCAGACTTCAAAGTACCCGAAATTCCTATAAAGAGGATCCAAGATATATTCAAAAGCAGCGACATACTCCGATCAAGATCTGAATCCGATTTATCGTCCAGTAAAAAGCCATCAATAAACGACACCTCAAAGAAATCGCAAATACCAACTCGAATTGCCGACACCGTCGAATCTGAAGAGAAATCAATAACAAATTCAGAGAAACTGCAGTCATTAAAGAATTTAAAATCGTTGGAAATTGAGGATAATATTAATCGCTCAGAGAGACTCATTAAACCTATTAGGAATTTAAAAGAGTTTTCAGAAACTGAAGATAATTACTCTGAAAAACCAGGGAATTTAAGGATTTCATCTAAAAATATAAGACCGTCGGAACAATTGATCGGACAGTCAGTTTTTGATGATGGTAGAATATCGCAGCAGATTAAAATTGATAATAATATTGGTTCAATGTCAACAATTTCCAACGATATTAATTTAAAACGCGGTATTTCATACGATATTAAGCAAAATAAGCAGGGCTCAAGGAGGAATAAAATTCCTGATGATGTTAGGTCAGAAATTAGTGATATTAGCGAAGATATTCTCAGTCAAAGTGAGATTAAGTCTTCTAAACGTGAGAGCCCGAAGGGAAGTGTAATTAGTGATATCCGAACAGAAATCAGCGGGGATATTCTCACTCAAAGTGAGATCAAGTCCTCTAAACGTGAAAATTTGTCGAAAAGTGGAATTAGTGATGTTCGAACGGAAATCAGCGAAGAAATTGTTACTCAGACAGAAATTAGTGAAGATCGTGCTCAAACTGAGGCAAAGTCTTCTAAACGCGAAAAAACCATTTCTGAGGATTTCAGGTCAGAAATCTGTGAAGATATTCGCAGTCACAGAGAAATCATCAAAGGTATTCTTAGTGATGCAGAAATCAGTGAAGAAATTCTTACTCAAACAGATACGAAATCTTCTAACCGTGAAAATATGAAGAAAACCACTGCTGAGGATGTCCAATTAAAAATGAGTGAAGATATCCTCAGTCCAGCAGAGATTCCCAGTCGGAAGGAATCTAAGTTCTCTGAAAAGACGAGAAGAAACATTTCTGAGATTGGTAACTCAGAAATCAGTGAAGATATTCTCAGTCATACTGAAATTAGTGAAGATATTCTTAGTCAGACAGAGACGAGATCTTCTAAAGGTGAAAATGTGAAGAGTGAAACTGGCAATATTCGAACAGAAATTACTGAAGATATTCTAAGTGATACAGGGAGTAAGTATTCTACGCGTGAAAATGCGAAGAGAAGTGGAATTTTCAAGTCACAAATCAGTCAAGCAGAGGATAAATTTTCTAAACCTTGTGAAAATTCGAGGAGAAACGTTTCGAAGATTGGAACAGAAATTAGTGAAGATATTCCGAGTGAAACTGAAGATATTGTGACCGAAGCTAAATCCATTGAAAATCAAATTGATACGAAGGACATTAAATTCTCTAAGCGTGATGACATTCAAGTCGAGTTGAATAAATATGATCAATCAAATTTGAAGGAATCAAACTTAAAGGTAGGTGAATCAGATTTAAATATCCAGATAGAATACAAATCAGATTTCGATACGATTTCCGAGGAGACTGTACCTAAAATATCTTCAGTCAATAAAGTTCAAATCTCTTCCTCGAGAGTATATGATAACCACAGCTCGAATTTATCGGATGAAATCGTTAAAGAGTCTCGTAATGAGAGTCTTGATAAAAAACTAGATTTCTTACGTATGAATAATCAGAATTTGAACGAGGACATAAGCTCGCTTGAGAATGAGCTGAAGATTCTATCGGAAATGATGTCTCGGTTTAATAAACAGAATGAAGTAGAGGAACGGAGCACTTCTAAAGATGTGTCAGAGGTTCTTTCTATTTCCGATAAACATGAAACTGAAGGCATAGAATTGTCCCTGAAGGATACCGAAATTCCTCAGGACGATAAAACATTAAAACCCAGTTTGAACGGTAATAAAAGGAGTAAAACTCCAGTAGAACAAGTTGACAACGTGATACCTAATTTAACGCCTACTAAAATCTGCTTGATAAGATCAAAGAGATCGAGACATCAAGAGATCGACTACGAAGCTAGGAGTAAAGAAATATTAAACGAGATTGAAAAATCCATAATATCAGAACGTATCAACGATTCAGAAACAGTCGATGTACCAGAACTTCTAAATTTGCATGAAGGGGATCAAATTAATGAGCCTACTGAAACCAGTGAAGTGTCTTCAAAATCCGTGCGAAGTAGGGAAAGAGTTCCTGAAGAAAGTATAATAAATTCTTTGGGACCTGATAGAAATTCTTCAGAGAAATCAAGATTAGTTCAAGGGGATGGAGATCAGTCAGATTCTCGTGATGAAGATAATGATTTAGTAAAAACATTATCAGCAACTGAAAACGGTAGGATTGAAGATAATGAATCCGAATTATTGTTGAGGAAAAAATCTTTAACCTCGGAGAAATCGAATTTACTTGGAACTGAAGATCAGTCAGATCTTCATAATGAAGATAATAATTTAGTAAAATGTTCGTTGATAATTGAAACCGATAGGATTGAAAGTATTTCGAGAGAATCAGCAGAATATATGAATGAACTATTTTCGAGGGAGAAATCTGTAGCCTCAGAGAAATCGATTTTACTTGAAACTGGAGATCTCTCAGATTTACAGAATGAAAATCGAAGTGTAGGTGACGAGAATGTAAAAGCTGGCTTTGAATTAGTTTTAGAAGAACCTCAAGAACGTGATACATTTATGGAAACTGAAGTTGAGAAAAGCAAAGAGATTTCTCAGAGGAGCGATGAACATTCGAGAGTCGAATCGGAAGAAAATACCAGTGATTCAAAATTATTTGAAGATAATTTCGAAAAAACAGACAAGAGAAATTTAATTAATGTAACTTTCGATAAAAGTGATCATTTTAATAAATCTGAGTCATTTGATATTCAAAATATTTCATTCTTTCAAGATTCTCATATTGAAGATTCGATGAATAAATCTAAAAATGAAAGTAAAAAATTCTTAGAGGGTTCACTGGCTTTAACAAAATTAAATGAGAGTGTTGAAGAAACTGAAGAGATATTAAATGCGATTGCTAAGGAGGGTAAAGAAGAAGAAGAAGATATTGAGTATAGTATAGAAAGTGACGATTTCCAAAAAGTTATTCATGAATCTGTAACAAAAATATTAGACAAGGTCGAGAGAAGTATTGAAGAGGGTTTGTTGATAGAGAAGTTGGTAAATCGAAATAAAAGCGAATTGACGGCTACGTTTGACGAAGAAAGAAGAAAATCGTTCAGTCCTATGGTTGATGAAGAAACATCTAAGAGAAATACTCTCAGTCAGAATACAGAAGAAGAAGGCGTTGAAGAAATAACCTCTGAAGAAGACTTAGCTTCTCATAGGATCCATACCACTAAAGTTGGTGTTGATGTAAACTTGTCAAATTCAGAAATCCTAGTAGAAGATGAAGCTAATAATTCCTCAAGAGAAAAACTCATAGATCAAATGAAAAAGAAATTGAAAACTGAAGAAGAAATAAAATCTAGACCTACTTTGCAAGAAAAGACGTTACAAGAATTTCTTATAACTGAAGAAATCTCAACTGAAGAAGTTTTGTCTTCAAATAAAAGTTTGAACACACAGAGTAGTATTGATAGAAGCTTGGAAATATTGGATAAGGTCGCGGAAAGTATCAAAGAAGATTCATCAAAAGGAAAATTCATAGATCAAATGAAAAAGAAATTAAAAACCGAAGAGAGAAAATCGAGTCCTACAATACAGAACAAATCGTTGGAAGAAGAGGACGATGTTTCTATTGAAGATATCAACAGAGGTTTGAAATTCGATGAAGAGAACAATGAAGAAACATCCTTAAAGGAAGAATTGAGAAATTTGAAAACTAAAGACAAAATAAGTGAAGAAAAATCATTGCAAGAAAATATTACAATCTCAGAAATTTCTTCTATTGATGTTGAAGAAGAACTAAGTTCTAATAAAAGTCTCAGTCAATCGAGTGTGAACAAAGACGTGGAAATATCCGATAAAGTCGAGAAGAATATTGAAGAGACATCGTTAAGAGACAAATTCTTAGGTCAAAGCAAAGACAGATTAAAAACTGAAGAAGAAATAAAATCCAGTTCTATTATACAAGAAAAATCCACCGATCTCCTTACAACCGAAGAAACTTCTAAAATCCGTGAAGAATCGAACATCACTAAGCTTCACCAAGCAAAATTAGCTCGGAAGCTTTCCAAATCTGAAGGAATTATTATAACCGAATTAGAACCAGGAACCTTAGAAACCGAGAGTTTACCAGAGTTGGAAATCGATGGTAAGATCGAACTAGCAGAAGAAATACCAGATTTGAATGAAACGAACAAAGTAACTAAAATCGACGTAATAGAAGAGATATCAGATTTGAATGAAACAAACGAAATAAATAAAATCCCGTTAATAGAAGAAGTACCAGATTTAAACGAAACAAACGAAGTAAATAAAATCGAATTAATAGAAGAAGCGAAGAAATCGAGGCAAGTAGACTCTGAAGGAAGAATAATAAAAGAACAATTATTGGAGCCTATATTAGAATTAGATAGTTCAGACGGTGAGCAACTAGATAACTTAATCGAGGTAGCAGAAGGCAGATTAGAAATAATAGAAAAGAGTAAAGACTCTCTAGACCTCACGGACTCCGAGTCGTTGTCACACGACAAAACCGAAAGTGAGATAACTTCTTCAAAGGAAAATAAAACGGTTGACGTTATAAGAGAGACGCCAACAGAATCCATCGATAAAA
The DNA here is from genome assembly GCA_004307685.1 of Ceratina australensis. Classification (NCBI taxonomy): domain Eukaryota; kingdom Metazoa; phylum Arthropoda; class Insecta; order Hymenoptera; family Apidae; genus Ceratina; species Ceratina australensis. The sequence goes on along the minus strand of SHCU01000779.1, from coordinate 38,491 downwards.
TAAAACATAAAACGTTTGACATAATAAAAGATCCGGAATATGAAGATATCTCTGAAGAAAGTCTCGAGGTGTCAGAGATTTTCGACAAAAGTGAAGATCAAAAGAGACAAAAAGGTTCGTTGATCGAACGATACGAAGCGATACAAAAGTCTGAGGAGGTGTTGAAAATACTTGACGAGATTACGCAGAGGAATAGAAGAGATAGCGAAAACCGGGCGGATTCTGATAAGAGCGTGGGTGATAACGAGGAAGATATTTCGAGGTCGGAGAAATCGAAGACGGTTACTCCGGAGAATCACGTTGAGTTCGACGAGAGGCAGGATGCGTTGTCTGAGTCCAGCGAGGGGAGAGATACGCCGAGGGGTGTGTCGGAGATCGAGATGGACTCGCCGAGGGAGGTGAACGACTCGAGGCTGGATATCGACATGCTTAACGATGATCTGTTGAGTAGTAATGGGGATAAGCAGGTCGAGGCGAAGGAGACGTTCCATGCTGGGCCCATAGCGACGACCGAGAGGGACATCGAAGTGATGATCGACAAGTTGAAAGGTATACTGACCTTGTTTGTATGGTAGTCTAGTAGTTAATGTAGCTTTTAATGCTATAGACATTTTATGAGTATTCTATAGAAGTTGTGTTAGCGAGAATAGGAATGAATGTTTATTAGCCATTCTTGCCCTGTTTTTTAGTATATTGATTAATTAATATAATTCTTTATAAAACTTGAAATTCTATTCGCATATTAATTGTTTAATATATCAATATATTCAATGCTGTAAAAATTCTATTTCTATATTAATTAATTAATATGTAATTTAAAGTTTTATGATTATTTATATATTTATTAATTCTGAATCTGAGTTACAATATTGATTGATTTATGGGAGTTTTTGATTCTAGTTGAATGTTTCTTTTACATTTTGTACATATTTTCTAGTCTCAATAGAATGTGTATATAAATTCGGAATCATTAATAGTTGCAGGGTTTTTAAATTTTGACAAGGTTGCAGATTTTTTCATTCAATAACTCTGTTATCTTCTTCTGAATAAGTGAAATTCATTCGTTGATTCATATTTCTACTATACAAATATAAAAATTGAAATTTCATGTTTGATTCATATTTAATTATCAATCGTTGCCTATTCCATATGAGACACTTTTCTAACTTTTGCTATATCGGCTGTGTAATGTTTCCTGTGCAAAAAGCATTGCCTCGTATAGCCATGTGTTGTTTATTTTCAGAATAGCAATGTCGAGATAATAGTTACTTAAAGGTAATAACAACACGAAACTTTGAATGAAACGAACAATTGAATTGTTCCTCTTGTACAAATCAGTGTTGCATGAGTGCTTGACCTCTGACTATTAATTTCTCTTAACGCACAAACGACAGCCTGTAAATATTCTCTCTATAAATGTATATTATATATCGTGCGACACGACGCAATGTGTACTCCTCTCAATTCCCCCCCGACAATTTTAACGAAACGATTTTTATTATAATCGTACAGTGACTTTTATTAATATTTGGGTACATTTCCAAGTTAAACAACTTGTTTAATATTCAATTAAAATGGTTCATTTTAAAATACGGCAATATATTTAACATATACGAGTTTGATTGATTCCGAAGAAAATGAAATCATTTGATCTGATATTAAAACGGTGATTGTAACTCGAAATGTGTCTGAATGTTGAAGCCACTGTAGCTACTTAAATTTGGAATGTACAATTTTCCTCACAGCTTACAATTTTATTAATGCAACGAACTGTAATTTTCCGTTATCGTATCTATGTATCCTCGGATGTATTACTTTCATTTAGTTTGAATAATTCGTCGTCGAAGCACCTGATCGAAGTAAACATGTGAACTCATAGTGTAATGTAAAGGATTCGTGTTGCTTTTCCTGAACGATGTATATATTTCCGGAAGCGTTCCGAGTATTTAGGCTGTTTCACGTTCTGATATTGCTTCCAGCCTCGTTGGAGCAGCCTCGAGTGGAGGACGCGGACTGGGAAGCGAAACTGCTTCGCATCGAGCAACTCCAAATCGAGTTAGAGGTAAAAATACTCATTTGTTATGTATCATTTTAACTTCTCTTCTTCCATGACTTGCCTCCTTCCTTCACTTCCTACCTTCCGTAATTTAACCCATCTATTCTCTTTCCCATCAGATCAAAAAACTAGAAGCCGAGGAGGTCTCATACTACGTGCGAGAGATCCCCAACAAACCGCCGCCGCCATACACACCACCGGGCGGTACAAGAATCTCTACATCCCTCGGATCCCCATCACCCCCGCCAGCCGTGATCCCATCAAACACCGAGGAGCTCACAGCGTTCACCGAGAAGGCAACAGCTATAATATTCCGAGCCAAAGAAGCTGGAGAGGACATAATGACATTAGAAGCTCCAGCAGAAATCTGCGAGCTGACCAAAGAAAATGACGAGACTGTCAAGAAAGACCGACGTGTCTACAACGCTTTTCTGTTCGATCTGTGCAAAGAGACGATCGCCGAGGTTTACCAGGCTGAATACGAGAAACCCGGGCCTAGCTGGACGAAGCCCAACGTGAAGACGAAGCCGACCATGAAGATGCCCAAGACTATCGACGAGCTGAATGCTTATGTGAACAAAGAAGTTGCCACGTTGTTCGGTTTTAAGACGAAACTCCAGAGGGAGAACATGGTGATGAGGTGGAGTAGAAAACGGAGGGACAGGGTCGATGAACTTCTGGCCAGAGAGGCTCAGGCCGAGGAGGACGAATGGACGAAGTTCCATCATGACGAACTGGCCGTGAAGAATGGACTTACTGTTACTATTTTAGATACTCTGCTCATGGAGACTGTGAACGTAGTCAAAGTGGCGTACGCGAAGAAGAGAAAAATATTTGTCTAGGTTCTAGGTTTTAGGTTTGTTTGAGTGTGAGAGGGTTTAGATCGTTTAGTATTTATGAGAAGCGTGCGGAGGACTGGATCAGGCATGAATTATTTTTCTAAAAAGGCTAGTCGTGATCCTCAATTTTTATAGAAAAAATTATAGTTTCTTTTTAAGTTACAATTTCTGTTATGGACAAATTATTTGTTTTAAGTTTGTTACAGGAATACAATATTCTGCCTTTAAGTTTCAATTTCTATTATGGAAAAGAATTTTTCTAATTTTAATAATTTGAGACCTCTGATTAAAGGAGCAGAAAGATAAAAATAGTTTTCTATAATTTAAATTGTAGAAAAATAAACGATATGATAATAAAAATAATTTTCTGTAATTTATGTTCTTAGTGATTAATGTTGCTTTATTTATTCTCACTGGAAGACGATTGTTCTACGACAAAATACTATACTTTGCTCGAAATTGATTTATAGTGGCTCGAACTGCCATAATTAATTTAAGTTTTTTATCTATTATATAAAGTGTAGGCTGGTTCCTATTTATTTTTCTTTCTTTCATTCTTGGTGCGTGCTCCTAAGTAAGATGAAAAGCCTGTATGAATACTTTTTAACGTAAGAATTTAAATTTATGATATAAATGTATATTATAAATTTATAATTACGGAATGTAAATGAATTGAATTAGTGAAGTTTACAAATTTAGTATTTTCATTAAATTTAGAACTTTATTTTTTAATTAAATGTAGGATTGTAAGATGTAAATGAATTAGATTAATCAGCTTTAGAACCGTAGAAGAAAATATTGAAGTATGTAGTTAATTAACGTATAGAATCCGATAATCAAACAGCATAAATGGTATTTCGTTTTGTTAAGAAGTATTACTTACAATAGTCCGTGTATTATAACAGCTGTATTTATGTTCGCACGTACTGGTACACCGCAACATATTTAAAAAATAAGAATTCCGTTAATATTTATTAAGGAAAATATATGAAGAATGACTTAGAAAATGTAGAAACAGCAACTTTTAATTTGTTTTCTTATTTTCGCTTTTAGAATTAATCTTTAAAATTATATAATTACATATTGTATGTATATTATATAAAACTTTATATATACATTATATAAATTTTATTAATAATTATATGTACTTCATTATATATATAATTTTTAAAGAAAATAATTCGACCAGCAAAAATAAGGGAACAAATTATATTACAATTAAAAACATATAAATATTATAGGACTACGCTCAACTAGCTAGATGATAAGGTTCGAACGTTGTAATAAGAAGACTTCTAAACAAAATTTGAAACGAAAGACTGACACTTCGGGGCCATTTCGATCGAAATTCTGAAAGATATAATTAATGGACTCCTGATCTTCATGCAAAATGAACAATTTCTAACGTCGTAGACACTCATATCTAAATACGAATTCCTTATTTAATTTTAATATTTTAAGCATTATAACTTTTATTCCATTTTTTATATTTTCTGTTACTTTGAGCATTAAATCAATTTTTATGTTTCCTGTTTACACTTCAATAAATGTATAAAATCCGGAGTCTACTAATTAACAACGTTAAAAAAATCGTGCGTAGCTGATTTTATTGAGACTTCTATCAATCGGGGTTGAAAATTAATTTGGATGGCAGGAATTAAGCTAATTAATAATGTTAAAAAGATCACGCTTAGTTGATTATTTGTAAGTTTAAGCTTGGCGATATTAACGACTGGAAGTGGAGTTTGAAAAAATTGTTAAATGACTTGTTAGTCGGCTTCAGGCCACGAAACGCCGCGGTTATTTTTTACGTTTGTGGTTGTGAGTTCAATCTAATTACCTGAGGAATAGCCGCGTATTGTTGATTGTACGAAAACGGGTAAGCGTATAAGTTGATAGAAGAATTCGAGGTTTAAGCGGCACGAGTAAACGTTCCGATTTCTATTCATGTTACAATTTCCGCGTTATAATGGGACGTAATTTAAGATTACATTTCTACTACTTTAAGATTGCATGTAAAATTATAGGGAAGCGAGGGGGCGAGTGGGGAGTACGTGTAACATGAAGAGAAGTTAGAGGATTTACTGCATAGTCTTGAAAAATTGATTCAAGTTTGTAGAAGAACACGGCTTTCTATTTGTTTTACTTAATCTCGTTTTAAGTGCTGTTTTAAGTCCCGTGTTGTTCGAGGGGTGTCTCATTTCTTGTTCTCAGTCGGCTAGGAAAACTGAGACTGATCGCAAACGTAGTTGTTATTTATACATATATAGATATCGTTCACGTATGTAGCGTTGAATATGTACTTAATGTATCATATATTTTATAATAAATTTTTTTAAAAAACCCTTCATTATTTTTTGTAGATGCAGGTGTGTAAGTCGAAAGTAGCCAAGGTATGATTCAACATGGAATGATAAATAAGTAATGCATTATTTTTTAAATAGATTTTTATTGTCGCATCTAATACGAATTTATTCGACTTTCCTATCGATTCATTTCGCTATACGTATCTCTAATACTTAATTAAAACATATTCCACATGTTTCAATAATTTATCTGAGCTGGCTCAATCTCCTCTTATTTGTGATCAACACAACTTACAATCAATAGATTTTCAATTCTCCAATATACAACTTACAATCAACAGATGATATCTTAGATATCAACTTACATCAATCTCTTTTTTAATTTAACACATTTCATAGACGTGTTCTAGTAAATGGGTACCGTATTATTCTTACAATTAGTCTTCGTCCCTCACAAACTTACCTATGGGTTTTTGATTTTACTAACAAGTTTCTTCAATAATTAAAATATTCATAATGATGGGAAGAAGTACGAGAAAATAAAATCCGAATAATTATTACAGATATGCGGGAAGCTACAATCTAAGACTAAGGTACTTCCGTTGGGCTTAACGATATAAACCATAATACGAATAATAATTATACAATAAATAAATATAAAGAAATATGAAACAGTAATACAGAGGCAATGTTTGATAGGTAAGTACGCAACTACTACACATATGCATTACAGTTATCTTCACATATACGTACACGTACATCACATACATTACATGTATACATACGTCGTCGAGAAGATCGTAAAATGCAATAGTGTACAATGACCTAGTAAGGGACTCGACTATTTAACGAGACTTCAAACATAGCCGATAGTTCTTGTGGGTGAAGTACCCACGTGGATATGACCCACTCATTTCAAATCAATTTTAAGAAGCAACCCAATTTCATCCATGTTACGTAATCATCTCCTTCTCCACTGCCTAAAATGTTTGTCCCGATTCCAACCAGTTCCTACAAAAATATCAACTAATCCCTTTGAGTGGGTCGCACCACGCTGGAGCCATTTCCATTACTTCCTAAAATTACTCTTCCCTCCTTGTGTTCCCACCGAAAATCAAGAATTTATTATCTATCATTATTTTTGTCATTCAACTGTCAATGACGCCAACAACATTTATTTCTTATTCTCTAAACTCCTCAGGCTGTCCTCACGTGCCATTCGAATTGGAATAATTGATACGCTCGCTCCTCGATAAGTAAGCGTACCAATAGAACACGTTGATAGCGAGAAAGAACACAGGGAAGACGACACGACTAGCCCGGTCGATCTTCGAGACAGAATTGTATCTAGGCGTTCGCCTGCGACGTCTTCTACCGGACTCCGGTCTGCTGACTGGCGCTGGCCGAGGCGGCGGAGGGCTGCAGGCCACGCAAGACATTTGCCAGTGACCAATTGTCCCAGGATCTCTGACTGGTTCCGGGATCGCCGACAGCGGGATCACTTCTATCATGCCGTCTTCGTTCATCGTGAAGTTTCGGCTGGGGTGACCACGAGTTGATGGGTTGCCAGGTGTCCTTTTGCGGGCCTGTGGTGTCTGGAGTTGAAGGAGTTTTAAATTTAATAGATGTACTTATATTATACAAGTTGGTGTATAGCAGAAAATGTAGGAAGAGTTTAAGTTAATTCGTTTAAACGAATTATGTATATTATAGTTTAATATAATGTTTCATAGAAGATTAGTTGATAATCTACAGAAAATGAATAATCTATTAAAATATATGTTATCTATTAATAGTTTAGGGGAATTACCTGGTCTGTTTTCGACGTAACCGTTTTGTCCTCGTCGCTGGAACTCTCGCTTTCGCTGAGGTCAGAGCTGAAGTAACACTCGCCGGAGCCATACTTCGTGAAGTAGTGGACCACTGCGAACTGTATGATCGTAGCGAATATGAACGCGAACGAGAGGAAAACGAAGAAGTCGAGGGCAGTGGGGTAAGGAACTTTCGGCAGGTCGGTCCGCGCTTCCAATCCCAGAAACGTCATGGTCAGCACCGTTGTGATCCCTTAAACAGAGTTACTTTACCATTAAGCAAATGTCACTGAACGACTACAGGCGTTCAACGACCACATATAGGAAATAAAAATTGAGTGTGTTCCGTGAACTCACCAAGTGACACGCGGTCCGCGGTAGCTTCACGGTTTAACCAAAAGGACACCCAGGACAGGACGACAAGCAGCACGCAAGGCCCGTATACTTGTATGAGAAAGTTGCCCATGTGCCTTTGCAGATGAAAATATACAAGCAACATCGAGTAATCCGCTGGAAACAGAAATATATGTCATGTAGACAAGAAATTTATTTTTAAGTGAATTTTTAATGAGGGATGGTTATGGAACCTCCAACATTCCATACTTGGGTTAATATCCCTCTATTCTAATCCTGTGCCCCATCTCCTGAAGTGACTCAAGGGGGATGAAGGAAGGAAGGAAGGAAGGTAGAAGAGCCGTCAGCGAGTGTCGATATCGAAGACTCGTTCTACTTCGAGGAGGGATGAGGATAAGAGTACGGTCTCTTAACGATTCCGAAGAAACTCGATTGGAAACTTTTTATCGGGTCACGTTTACGGATTCTCCGCGGGAATCTTGGAATCAACCAGGCTCGAGACAAAAGAGGGGATTTGTACGAGTCCAGGAAGTGACGCGACGAAACGACGATTCGAAGAAAAAGAAAATAGCGAAGGAGGGAACGATAAGGATTCCCACCGGGTACTTCCCGGCGACTAATTGCACGGTCCCTCGGCGGAAAAGCTCTTTTTGCATTCGACGGGGACGACAAGGAGGATGGGCCGATCGAATCTGGAGGACTTCGCCTTTTAATTGGATTAGCATCGATTAAAACACCGCAAACGAGTTGACGTGGTCTCTGATTTCAACTTGCTTCAGATTCCTTTTTGCAATTATTGACGCTATTGTTTTCAAAAAGTGCTCGCCCCCCAACATCTTTTAATATTAGAAATCAATGAAATCGGAACCTGCGAGTTGTATTCAAAGATGTAAACTCTTGTCTTCCATTCGATTTAATTTTCATTGGTATGATTGAATCTGGGATAACAACTGAAATCAAAATCAAACATCCCCTGTTAATCATCAGCTCCTCCAGTTGTGCAATCGCAAAGTGTTTTGTTTACAAACGTTTTTCGTATCGACGTCATCGAGCGAGCACGCCTCATTGTTTTCCGCGTACGTATTATTTCGTACTACACAATTCGCAGTTTCGATTTGTCGAATGTAAACAGCGAAGACGACACGCCTACGACGTGTGTACAGCCTGGGATAACGAATTCCGACCCTTTTCTGATTGCGTTAACCCCTAGCAATTCAAGAATTTTATGGAATTATGAATTTAGTAAAATAAAGTAGCCTTTTATTTGCAAGAACACTTATGAACGTCGGAATTCTTGTCAAATCTTGCTTTTTGATTATCATTAAAGAACCAGTGAAGATATCTTAATGAAACTTTACAGACACTTAAATAGGATCATTTTGAAGATCTCTTGTGAAATTCGTTCAATTCCCTTGATTGAAACCACAATCATTGCGATTTGAATTATGAAGGTAGTAGTACAAGTCAATGATTAATACGACGTGGGACTAAAACAATTATTGCAACGTATACAATGTAAAATAGCCTTCCTGGATATTAAAGACACTTCAATAGAGGATTGATCAAGGTTCCTGGTGAATTTTATTCAACTCCTTTTATTAGGGCCAAAGTTATTAAAATTTGATATAAGCAATTTCAATAAAAAACTAAATAACCGTTATGCTACTTGTTTACTACGCTACTTGCTTGTCATATTGGCATCAGACTCACCATGGGCGACAGTCGGCGGCGCGGAGTAATTCGCAGTCGGGTTGGCGACCAAATCGAATTGGGATAATTTCATGTCCTCCGCGATTGCTACTTGTCGCGCGCTGTTCCACTTGTAGATCACGTCCCGCTTCGTATAACCGACTGCAATCAACAAAATATCTTGCCTTCAAGTGCAAGAAAAAATCTCGTTCCTACGTTGTGAACTTAATATTTATTTGAAATATCCAGTTGATAACAAATATTAATAATTTCCTAAGTCAGAACGTACAACTGCCGAATTGTAACGGGCACCTCTGCGTATCCATCGGGAAGTTTTCCAGGTTCATTGGGCATCCCGCTTTGATTGTGAGTCTGAAATTAAAAATATATTCTATCGCACTGAATTGAATTATATTATATTTCTTAAATAAGTATGTGATTTATTATAATTGAATTGTTTTTTTTAAAGTACAGTATTTATTATTGAATTGATACATATTTATATTATAGTGTGTTGGATTTATCATATCAATGTATTGTATTCTATTGCATTATACATATATATATTTATATTTGTAGGTAACATATATTTTCGGAAGGGATGTATGGCACGCATACCCGAGCCCCTGGATCGTGCAATTCATCCCCGTCGCTCATCCCTACGTGTTGCTTCGCGCGTATCCGCGGTTCTAATTCGCACGTAGAATGAGTGAGGTCCGAGCTATCGGAAAATATTATTTAGCCTCGGTGGAACGGGCGTTTTCAGACGCAACGGACGATGAGAGCCGAGTCACACTCTACTACAGCCACTGTATTGTTCTTTCAATCCGACGAAGCGACGGGCAGACAGCGGCTATATGCTGAGCTACGTATGTGGAATAATCTCTCTATTCTTGAATTTCTATGACTGCCTCCGTTCCTGTTGTCTCGAATTCTTTCGAAATTCCGATACGACACAGATAGTTCGTGTACATATACATAGTGGTTATTTTCGATTGAAGGATTCTCTACCAGGTGAAGAGAAATATTTAGGTTTGTCAAATGAGTGTATGTATAGAATTTTTAAGAATGTTAGTTCCTGTTTTCCCACAGATCGGTGAGTAAGTCTATCGCTTTTGATGTCGGGAACGGTTTCCTGTTTCCCTGTTTCCGGCCTGGCAATTAAGGCGAAAATCCGCCGCTGCAAACGTCGTTTGCCGTCTAATCCGGAGACGTGGAGATGTACATACGAGATGTACGTTTATAAACGAAAGCCCGTGCAAACTTTCCGAACGAATCGGGCGACAAATTCTCCGTTAAGCAAACTTTCTAGCTGCGCCGTAAGTAAAGATAAATGATTGATTTGGTGCTCAAGTAAACCGCCAAGTATCTGCGATTCCTCGAGTGCAAAAAATTAACAGATAATTAATTAATTGATCTCTGATAAAAGAAATAATTGACACGAATCGATTTATTTGACATTGACATTTTGGCCGGACGAGAGCCGAGGGAATATTCGCGTCCGCTCGTTGGGACGTCGAAAGGGATCGGAAAAAATTGCCGGATTGGAAATTGCATATCGACAAACGGATCTGCCGCGGCTTTTTACCCGCGGCTCGCCGATTTCGTCTCACCCGCAAATC
>SHCU01000779.1:13675-25902 GCA_004307685.1 Ceratina australensis | reverse complement strand
TTTTTTATTTTTAACTTCTGGGTTGTTATTGATTGACAGAGTCACGAAGTCACAAGATGGAAATCGTGGCTTCGATCCCACGGTCGACCGAGTCGAAGTAAACCCGTAGCATCCGTTTATTTCCGGTTAGACCTAAACCGCGACGTTATCAGAGATAATCTACCGCGCGATTCGGTTCATCCGATCCCCAAGGTTTCTCCGTTGCGAGGCTCCCATCGGAGTGAAATCCACGATTTTAGATTCTGCCTACGTGGTACGAGGGGCGAGGAAGGGCTTGTGCATACGCGACCCGAAATAGGTTCAGGATTTCGTCGACTCTGTATGCTAATCGGGGTTCGTTATTTTCATGCAAACGAACTCCGCTGGGATCCTGTTAAAAAAATCATTTAAACCGCTTACTAACAAACCTCCTTCGGTTTACTCGCACTTGTATTTTATTTCATCTTTGTTAAGCTTGGAAACCACTCGTCTTGGACGTTTCCTGGATTTCATGCAATTTTTGTAACCTGCATATAACAGCTTCAACGTTTAACTCTAGTCTCGTGGATGGATATATATTTACGTTGTAGTAATAATAACAACGACAATAATAACAGCAATAAGAACAGATAATAAATAACTATGTCCATAAGTCGTACGTTGCTTTAATCGTTGACTTGTACTACTTCCTTCGAATCCAAATTGTAATATTTTTAATTCTAGCTAAGGGAATTGAATAAAATTTACAAGAGACCTTCAGAATGGTCCTTTAGAGTTCCACTAATATGTCTTCACAGGTTCTTTAATAATAATATAGAAACTTAATGTAATACATGAGATATAAGAAAATATGAGGAACTATCTCATTATTTGTTAAAGTACTAATTGTTTTCTCCATTACGTTTACGTAATCACCGAAAAAGCTTTTTAAAGAATAAAGTTACGATAACAACGACAATAGGAAGTTTGGGCTAGTTTCGAAAAGTTCCGATAAAAGATTCAGCGGAACGGGGTAAAACCGAGAGGCGAGGGTACTATTTAAAAGGCCCCCCGGCGCTTATTGTTAGACGTGTCCAATCTCGGCGGAGTAACCAGCTGCCCGAATAAACATTTACAGAAGTAGTATATTGTAGCGGTAGCTAATAAAATGTTGAACAAATGCCGTGGACGTGATCGACATTTAGTACGGTGACAATAGCCTGCTTACATAGGTACTTCAACGGTGTTTCTTAAACTGGTCACATACACTCTTTTACGAATGCTTTCAAGGATATATTTTACCGAGATTGCAACTGCCAATTTCAGTTTCTTACACTTGAATACAATTTACGATTTTCGTTGTGCTCTTTTAATATCCTATTAGCATGTAGCATGAATTCTTCGTAGCAAACAGTAATTTGTATATGTATGAAAATGGTTTGCTTTTAAAGAAGGGATTAATAGAGGTTCTCTTTATTCTAATCCAAGCTAAAGGAATTGTTCTCCACAATCATTAGACGATTCGTCTCATAGTATCTCATTGTAAAACTAACAACATTGTCAGGAATCAAGCCGGTAATCCGGGATGGTCCTTTGTCTCGGGGACACCGAGCCACAAAGGGTGATAGTTACAACAAGAACGATGCACTTTTTTTGAAAGAACCGTCCCCACCCCGACCGTCCACCTTAGGAAAGTTCGCGGTTGTGTGCGAGAGCGAGTGTCCACATGCAGCGGAGGTGCCTTGAGCTCGAGGGTTAATTCTGGCTTGCACAATAGGCCCGATGCAGAAGACTAGGTCAAGAGAAAGGGAATGGGTGAACAAAGGGGAAACGTACATCGCTTGATTCACCAGATTTCACGATCCCTTCCTACTGTCACCCTCACTTTCCTCCCCTTTCACCTTTTTCTCCATCGAGAAAGCGTTTCTGTTTGTCTTCTTACCGAATCTTGGATCAAAGGGAGGGTCAAACGAGTCACCCCTAACGATAGGTCTTAGGGAGGATATAGCGAGTGAGTTAGTAGATCGTTGATGCAACTGCTAATAGAATTTCCTCACTTGATTCAGACGTTGAATTGATGTGAATGAAGTGGACAAGTGTTTTCATTGACAACATATAATTTATAATATACATTGTTCTGGTACAATATTTGTTATACTTGATGATATATTACCTTCCAATAATATTTGCTACTATACTCTCTTACAGTGAAATGATATTCACTTACCTGGAGCTGTAAAGCACTCGGCCGTCCTGGTAGAGCCTGACGAATTTGTTCGGGCTGGTTATCGTGTGCAAATAGCTGTGCTTCCCGTTATAAAAGTACGTGTCCGGCTTCCAGATCCTCGCTAACATCGATATACTCAGTGCTAGAGTTTCTTTCCCACCTTGGAAGGCCAGTCGTCGGTCCACCCATGACTGCCGGAAGTAGCAGTCCATCGAGTAGGTCTGCGTACAAATTTATTTTTCAATTAATATAAATATAGTATTAAGTACAGATAAAATTGATTTGTATGTTAATTACAAATTAGTAATGATAGAAATGTAGGTGAAGAATGTTAAGAAGAGAGTGCGAACCATATCGACTTCTGAAATGGGTCCCATGCTGCGCACCATAATATCGACTTCAACGGTGGCAGGTGGACCTCCAAAGTCTGGCCTAACACTGTTATCGTAACCGCGAAGCAGATTATCTAGGAGCTCGCTGATGTTGCTATGGTTGTTGCTCTGCGTTCTCTGTCTCGTGGACGTCTTTGCCCCCGTAGCTGCTCTGAAATCAAATTAAAGTAGATATCTCTACTTAAGACTCGAGAAAAAATGCATCGAACTTCCTATCACAGGATCTGTGAAACTTCCTTGTGTCAAACTTCCTATCGTCGCCATAATAAATCTGTAAATTTTCCCTTGCCATACGTCGACGTCTCTAATTGCCCAAAGTCCCTTAATTGCTCCATCAACTTTGGCATATGTCTATTGTCTGCTACACGTTCGGTGGTTGAGGCTCGCCGCCGTACGTGTCTCCCGTCTTTGCAAACTACAATGCAACTAGTTGGAATATCGTCAGCTCGGTTTCCATGCTTGTTCGCGGTTGTGTGCATGCCACCGTGAACCCATCGATACGTGAGACGATCCGTGTTCCGGCTTAAAGTTTCAAACTCACTGCCGACTGTAATATCATCTATCATCTACATACGGTCTTGTATAAGAGTTATGACTTTATATATTGTTTTTTCAAAGTGAGATACGATATCGATGATTTAAGCTTTGATTTTTTGCTTGCTTCAGCGAGTTCGACTTATGAGGTTGAAAATCATACTGTCATTTAGCAATATACCTACATATTTTTTTTATTTATTATTAAATATATTTATACTGTTGCATGTTAAACGAGAGAGTGTTAATTGTTTGTCTTAATATAACACTTCTGGAGTTTGACAATAAATAAAATAGCACACAATCAAGAGTTTCGATTCATGAAGCGAAACAAAACGTTACTGTGCCCTCGCGAGTCAACTGTATTCCAATGCGACTCTTTTTCCCTTTGAAACAGCATATTTGTTCTACCCCATTTCGATGTATTTGAACCGCGGGTCTCCTTTATGTCGAAATTACTTCCCCGTTTACGCGCACCGCGCTACAAGCATCATACAATTTATTAAAAAAACCCTTGTAACAAAGTTCAGAAAAATCCGAAAATTTAGAGTAATAATTCTAAGAGTCAACGAAGAGAATTTCTACAAAAAGCCATCAGGCTAGAAAGGAATAAAGCGTGTGAAGGGAAATAAATCTGCTTGTGAAATATGTTACGTCCTATTTCAAACAGGTCAACCGTCTCGTTAGCAATTTCGATATGTAAATTCCTGCATGAGTTTAATCGCTAAGCCGGGGGCGTATGTATCATCCTCGAGAGCAGTCGTTTTATGGAAATCCGTTTGATCGGATGTAACCGGGACCGGACCAGGATCGAAAGGCACGATGTTAGCAAACGAAAGCGGTCACGTTTAAAGCCGATCCACCCCTCGCCCTCCATGAGCAATGGACCAGGTACCAGACGCATACAGTAGGCTAAACTCTCCAGTAAGAGTTCATAGACTTTAGTCCACGTGTTACAGACGAATGTCACGTGTAACAAAAACATGAGTATAAACGAGCACAATAAAATATATCCAAAATTTGAATAAAAGGAAATGAAGTTTTAAGTTAAAAATGAATCCGAATTATTGATTAAATTTCGATCGATAAAAATTCGCATGAACGATTGAACGAATAATTTTCATTTCCTGAAATTTGGATCGGACTATCAGACATCGAATCCCTTATCCCTAATCACGGAACGCTGCGAAGTACTGTTGATCATGTACGACGAACCCGATCATCAGGCCTCGAGATGCATTCCTCGGCGTTCGATCAGAAACTGGGAATAATTCGGGTCCGGAGACGACGAGCGTCGTAATGTAGATCGCCGCGTTGGTAATCGGTTTGATTCGAACTCTCTTGTCAGACAATTAACCCAATTCGAACCGAGCCCGGTCGCTACGCTCCTATAAACGGTCCAGTTCCTTCGCTCGTTATTCTCATAATTGCTCACTTTCGCCGTGCAATCCCGCATGCAGATTATTCAATTAACGTTTTCAAATATCTTAGGATCGGGTGCCTCTTTACACTCGTCGGCTCTGATACGAAAATTAATTTCGTGTCTTACTTAAGTGCCAGTTTACAAAAATATTTACTTCGCGTCGAGAGAGATCTAATTCTATACGAGATTCGATCACTTACAGGAAAGATGCGTAGGAAGTGATCAAGTTGGCGAGAGCCAGTAGGACTCGCTGCTTCATGATGACTCGGGGACGATCCTCCCTTACGACGTGTCCTGGTTCATTCATCAATTCGCCTGAAACGCCCAGCGTTTAGACACCTATCTGAAACAAGTATTTAATTCAATCAAGTGAAAGTGAATACTAGTAGATAGTATCAGTATTCGACTGAGGCTAATGTGTGCATAAGATCATTGACCTATCTCAGCCCCATGATGTATCAAAGGAATGTGTTTTATATTCAATATATGTTTCATATTCTCAGCAAGCATTAATCTTATAATAAAATGATATAAAACCTCATTTGTAGATTATGATATCTACAACTCATGTCTGAAATATTTTTGCTAGTATCAACAAGTAATGAGTTAATAAAGTTATAGCGTGGAATCCATCTCAGAGATAGATAGAATCAGTATTCGACTGAGGCTAATGTGTGCATAAAATAATTGACTTATGAATCTCAACCTCCTGATGTTGTATCAAAAGAATGTGTTTTATAATCATGACAATTTCTCAGTAAGTATTAATCTTACAATAAAATTATACAAAATTTTTAAACGATGATATCTACAACTCTTGTCTAAAACATTCTTACTAGTATCGATAAGTAATGAGTTAACAACGTTATAGTATGGAATCCATCTGATCTTTTTTAATTTTATTCCCTTAGAAGTCCGAGTTCACCAGGAAACATTGCTCCAAAGTATACTTGGACATCATAAAATCACCTTATTTTCCAAGCGAAACGTCGGCTGCGGTTATTAGCAAATTTTTTTGCGAAGCAGCTCAGACGAAAGAGGTACCTCTCGAACGTAAAGCTGGCTGATTACCGAGCGTCAGCTCCGGTTAGGTAAATTACAAGTCAAACGCACCCTTGGAAGTGGCTTTCGGTGCTGTGCCCGCGTGACGGGACATGTTTATCGAGGCTGGCTCGCCCGAATTGCGGTCTGATCGTTTTCCCAGCCGTAGGAAAACGGCCGATCCTTCGAAGTACCCGCGAACCTCGGCAAAGCGAGAGGAAAATCGATTTCACCGACTCGATTCCGATTTCTATGGCCCGCGCCCGCAGATACGACCCTCGTTTCCGGCTGCTACTGAACGGTATTAATTATCGCCGACCGACCGCGTAATTAAACCGTTTCCATCGTGTCGGACGTAAATGCGCGATGGAGGATGGATACGGGAGCATTGTTCGATTCGCATGTCCGACAAGTTTTAAGGAGGACCTTTAATACCTGTTAAACCGTCGAAAGAGATTCTTATGGAAATTAGAGGGAAATTGAGTGGATAGATGTGGAATTATTATCGGTTTATAGAGCTTGTTGTAAAGCGAGAGATGTGATTAATAGAAGAGGAAATTATTCGAATTACCTGGGGAGGAATTAAATCTGCGGAAACGATGTTCAGTATGACTTCCATAATTGTCTTACACAATTCGTGTTAATTGTTAAAATACTGTTAAAATAATTACAATTACTTTAAAAAGTCGTTAGAGCATATTTGGTATGTCAATAAAAAGTATCCGTGGTGAAAACGGGTCGCTAATTCGAATCACAGTGAGCTACGAAAGTATACACGAGGGGGGACTCTCAGAGAGCTGAAGATGCGCCCACTTTAAATACTTGGCAACGCATTTCGCTCGAAAAAGTGAATAAAATGATGCCACGCAGCCATGCTTCCACCCTGGAAATATTCGTTTAAATTCGACTTGTTAACATTTTCCAGAAACATGTTATTATTGCGACCTGCGTCTAGCAACTTTTTTAATAATCAACTCCTACTGCGCGTAGAGCAACCATCGAGCTATGTGAAATAATTTTTTATTACACTTGAAGCACATTCTGATAATCTCACAGTGCACAGACATACATACAGTATAAGTATTGAAATTGGCTTCGCGTTGGGAAATCGAGATCAAAAAAATGACAGGTGCCAAACAACCCGTCGCATTAGACACGTCGATTCGACGTTGGTTTGTATAGAATTAGAAATGTTTTGATCAAATTTATAGTTTGTCGTAGCTTCACTTTTATCACCAACTCGAATTACTGGTAATCAGTGATGAGGGCTCGTTGAGGGACACGCTTGCTGCACTTCACATTCTCGCGTGGTAAATCGTAACGTCATAGGTCATTTCTTTAAGGTTCTCTCATTTAAACACGTGTGACAAAATTTAATTCATTATTTAATACAACTAGAATATAATAAAACATTTTAATATTTTATTATATATTATAATGCAGGATACATAATTACTATTTTAATATAAAATCTATCATCTCTTTATGTAACTCTGCACGTCCTTGCTTCATCATTATCTTTACATAAAACTCATACAACTTTAATCAGAATTTTTGTCTTTGCTATTTATATTTCTAAATTCCATTCCTCTAATTTTAATAAGGAACCTTAATGAGAAAATCAAAATAAAATCGTCATAAGTTTGGATGTGCAGGTTGCAAGAAATATTCGAGGGTAACCATGGTCCACTCATCGAACCCACGATTAATGAACCGGGTCCTCGACGCAGTGGCACATCTCGGCGACGGGAAAGGGTCCAGGGCTCGGGAAGTTATCGACTACCTTCGAAAAACTTCGAAAACTCCCCCGAGGAACTTGACGATGCAGGTGACATAATGGTGCATCCAATCTAGTTTCGTACGATTCCAATCTCTCCCGGCCATAGAAATCTTTCAGGCAAATGTAGGGTAGATTTAGTCACGTTTGCGGTCACCTCAACAGTTTCTGCAGTATTTAACAGAATACGTGCAAATGTACAAGCGGTGCAATAACAGTTTATTATAATACTGTTAATAATAGTAATTTATTATATTATTTGGATTTTTGTAATAATTTATAATTTATTATTGCACTCTGATTTTTGTGTTAAATATGCACGTAGTAATAAAAAATAGTCATTTTGTATGTTCGTGTTTGAATGCGCGACGTCAGCCACTTTTCTAGGAATCATTTTCCAGGTTCACCGGGCGCTGAAGCACGCGGTGAATGCGGGATTACTGCGGCACAGAAGTGGTCGTTACAAGGCGCTGTTCACGTTAAATCCGGCCCCGGTTAAACAGCCCGCGATCGAGGAGAAAAATGAAACATCGATCGACGCGGAGAACATGCACGCTGGCAAGCAACCGACGCCGAAAACGAAAACCGACGATGTCATCGACGTCGCGGACGATGACGGGTAAATTATTTTTATCATAACGACAATTCTTAATTTAATTCATCGTAAATTCTACCATTTTGCCAAGTCGGATATTTTTTTCAGAATGTAACTTGTAGAAAATTCTTAATTTAATTAGCTTGAAAATTTGTTATTGTTTTCGCGTAAGGATTCGTGTAATCTTAAGTTCGAAGGGATGGCCGAGTTTTAGAAGGGAACTTCACCAGTCCTACGTCGTTTGCGTCTTAAATGGCGGATCTAATCGCGCCTGAACGCATTCGGGGAACTTAGCATGAGCAGTTAGACTACGATCTAATTAATATCCATCCGGATAATACAGTTAGTCGAGTTGCCGCCTGGCTGGAACGACGTTAAGCGGAGACGTCACGTCTCCCTTTAAGTAGCAATTAAATTGGCATGCTTGCTTGCCAGTAATATACTTATGTCCAAAAATAAAAACATTCTGGGATCCAGAAATTCAGAGCACCCAAAAACAGAGAAATATCTTGATATTTAGATTCGTGAATTTTTATAACCTGACGATATCATATTTAAATGAATATTAATGATCATGAATAAATTTATCACGACACGAAATAAGTATATCATAAATAAAATATGAAACAAATATATGTACAAAAAATTTAAGGGAGGATCGAGCCAAGGATCACCGCGAGAGGAAACGTAAACGTAGCCGAAGTCGTGATCGTCCGAAGAGACGTAAAAGGCGCAATGAATCGAAGAAAGGCAACAAACATCTTAAGCAAAGCAGTGATAAGAAGAAGAGCAAAGAACGGGGTGAAACCTCGCGAACCGTGAAACACAGAACGTCGAATAACAGGCTGGTCATGGATATCGGACATGGTTCGGGGTCGACTAAACGTAAAAGGAATAATGGGAGGTTGAGGGAGGATCAGGGATGTTACAGCGATCCGTCGGAAAGCGATTACGAGGATAGGAGAGTTAAAGGTGGCTACTTGTAACACTTGTACCATTCAAACACACCGCATTTGTTGTTTTATCATTTTACAACAGGAGTTGAATGTATTACAAAATTATATCACATTTAATAGACTATAAGAATATATTTTTTAATTAGTACATGTTCAATTAAAGTACATTATTATGTCATCTTCTAATTTCATATAAAATTGTATGAACTGAACTTTACACATGTATTATGAAAATTTATAATATTTTAAATTTTATAATTTTGTATTATGAAATATTTTCTAGTAAGGAGGAAAACACTGGGTTATCAAGAATCGAGGCAGGAGGGAGGTATAAAACCTCAGAGAAGGTCGATTTCTCGATCTCACAGCTCTCAGAGGCAACCATCCAAACAGCTATGTTTACAATACATGTATGATGATGAGGTATCAGACAAGCAAAATGCAGATGACAGTAAAAATGATCAAACTCATCAAGATGAATCGAAACGTCAAGAATCGAATGATAGTGGCAGTGGTAGCTCATAAAATCTGTATGATGTATATCTGTATACATTTTGTCAAACTTTGCAACTTCATGGAATTTTGTGCTATTTATAAAACATTGTACGATCTCGTTTTGAAATATATATTTATGTTATCTGAAAGCGAAGAATTTTAATACAAATAAAAAATAGGAATAAAAGGGTGTGATGTAATCAGAAAAATAATTTATCTTATCTACACCCATTTGGGGAAATCATACGTTAGGCGCTTATCGTACCTGTGTATATGCAGGAGAATCATTCGTTAGGCGCGCACAGGCGTCTACCATATCCACTTGCTATATACTTGTATCTAAGGAAATCATTTGTTAGGCGGATTTTTGTAACTCAGTTACAAAAGCCTCGGAGCGAAAACATTTTTCAACGTGTGACTAAAGCTTTCTGCTGTTTATCGGTTTAGCCAATGGCATTTTCTCACGACCGAACTTCCGAGAGTACAGATACGAGAGTACAGTTTCAATCACACCTTTTTATCACTTAGCTATGTGTACATATACTACGTCTCGTTAAATCTTCAGGGCATTTTTTAGCCGCCCATTCTGATCAGGTACATTCTCAATAAAATGCTTTGCAGTTTCAGGATTACTGTATAAGTACTTTTTTATTAATCAAAGCAAACCATAATATTAATGTATTATTATTATACAAAAGCGTTTTATATCAATATTAAAAATACATGAATAAATTACTTTTTAATTGTTTCTTCGTCCTTGCATTTCACGTACAAAATTGGCACAGATAAATGATCAGATTCTTTAGTTTGTCCACGCAAATCTAGACTGTCATTTGTCGACTGCACCTGCTTTCCAGATTTGAACCTGACAACACCTCTTCCACTTATTACATGAATCATGCAGAGCATGTGCATCTGAATTTTAATTACAAGTCGGAAATGCTAACGGGAAAGATTTGTAGGCAGCAGTTAAAGGGAAGAAAATATTTGCTGGAACATTTTAATTAGAGAGTGTGCCAAGGGGTTTCCCGGAAAAATTTAATCGACTCGCCCGTTCGCGGTGGACCGATGGGAACAAGGTACATCGGCTGCGGGGGACGGATAAAAAGCAGACGGGCGGAATCGGAGTAAAAAGCTCGTTCGAAGGGAGCTCCTAGCCGTGAAATAGAGAGGTAGCAAAAAATGATGAGATTGTTGTTGATCGACAAATAGAAAGGGGTCACCCGGGTTCTCTGTTCTTCGTTCGTATCGTACCGACCCGTTCCATGTAAAAGTAGTAAATGCTTGTTGTTCGATTTCGTCGGTTGTCGGCCACATCTCCTCCTGTCTTACTGCGTTCCTCTTTTTCTTGTTTACGAAATCCAGTGTCCCGAATAAATTCACCGAGATTATCACATGACTATTACCCTCGGCATTTGCGGTTATTTTTTGGAGCAAACGGTGTATGATGACACGATGCGATGACATGACACAAATATGATAAATACTGGTTTTACGAGACTTACGTTTCTGATTTTTATCGTTGCTGTTTAATTCGAAATTATTTAAGAAATAAATGAAGTCGAACGATTCTATGGCAATAGTTACGGCATTAGGAGTTATTTGCGACACGGCTGAATTGGGAATAATTAACCCAGATTCAATTAAATAATATATACGGATACTCCTCGTCGAGGGCAGGAGAAACTTCTTTGAGACAGCCGTGTCAAACATGACGAGACAAGAGCCGAGGATGCGCTACGGCTGCATATACATAGGCACGCGTGCTTTGAAGTCGGTTTACTTGATTTCGAGTGACTTGAGGCCAAGTAACTTGACTAATGAGAACGAGGCTGAACGAATCGACGTAATTAACGCGGTAACGTTCAACGGGATAAATTGTGCAAGTGTCTGCGGAGGGTGAAAATGGTGCGTCGAGTGACCGAGAAATTAAAACCGAGAAGCTGGGATGAGTGAAGGGAATTGTGTATTAAGTTGGTCCTGGTTCGGATTCATTGCGTTGGGGTAACGAAAAAAATGTCATTATGCGAAACAAGATAGGAGAGGTTGTATGAGCACTTAAATGAAAGCAAAAATAGAAGATTAAATTTTTAATAAATAGCATGTATCGATACAATATGTAAGACATTATGGGACAGAAGTTTTTCGAGGCTGTCACAATAGTTATGCCAAATTCTTTCTTGGGATAAATAGAACAATTAAAATTACCAACTAGACATCTTCACAGTTTTTATGTACAAAATTATATAAAATTTCATGTTTCATATTACCTTTTCTTAAAGAGAAGTATCTCGTAAGTATCCTTAGCTGCAGTATTTTACTCCATAATAGCCCATGTATCGCCTATCTTCTCGAAAATAAAGTTCGACTCCCGTGAGGGTTTTAAACATGGCAAACATTCACCCAGCTACCTATACGCTATTTACGACATCATCGCTGTCGCAGAATTGAATTTACGACGATAAGTCGCTTGTTAAACAGTTATCACGCGTCGTGTTAGTATCAAAACTAGTATTTGGCGTTGGCTCATCTTGTCTTCATCAATTGTACGAGAGATGAAGAAAACATAGGCTGCATTAGTTCGTGATGTTTTTTCGCTTGTAACATTTATCCCTTCTTTATGGATTTTTCCTAGTGCATGTAACCTCCTTGAAATGATTGATTTGTCGACTCCGAGGGATAATTCCTCTGTGCTGGATTTTCATTCAATAATTCTTGAAGTTCCTGCTCGTCAAATTTCTTCGGCTGCCCCGGACGTTTCTTGTCTTACACATCCATATCACCTTCTTTGAGACGTTGCATCCATTTTCGACACGTTCTTTCCAAATG
>SHCU01000778.1:28646-40336 GCA_004307685.1 Ceratina australensis | reverse complement strand
AATAGGAAAGAAAGGTCGCGGTAGGAGAAGGTATGGGAAAGCCCCGAAAACCCGGTCATTAATTGTCTTAGACGTTTAAGCGATGTAAACAGCGTAGGTCGCGAAAGGGAAAGCCTCCGGGTGAAAGCGTAACCAAAAGTGTGGCGACCGCAGCCGAGAGTTTTTCCGTTTCACGAGCGGCCAGCCGGGTTGTAGTTTTCACGATTTTGCAGAGACTGTACAACGGGGGTAACCCTTCAAGTATAAACCACCCCCTACGGTAGCCATGGCGACGCGGACGTGGTATTCCTACCCGGCAACTCGTCCCCTTCCTCCACCTCCGCCTGACACCCCCCGCCGCCGCCGCCGCCGACAGCGGGGCAGCTACCCTAAAAACAAGAGTGTAGTTGCCGGATCACGTGGTCCCGCCACACTCGGGGGTGGGAGGTCGAAGGGAAGTGAGGATAGAGCGAGAATAGGATAGAAGGGGTAGTTCCTAATTGCACCGGCTGGGTGGGACACTAGAGGGGCTCCAGAATTGATGCTGGAATTTTGAGGCTAGGTTAACTCGCCCTCGCTCAGCCTCTCGATCCCTCTTCCTCGCACCGCGTCTTCTTCCCTCTTTCCCTTCCTATTCCTCTTCTCTTCAACCCTTCTCTCTCGGGCTTCGTCTCAAACACGGGATACTCTCGTTCCCGCTTCGATCGTCCCTCCCGTTTCTTCCCACGTCCTCACGGGCGAACCTCTCCCCCTCTCCTCCTTGCACCAACGCGTCTCTATTACCCTTCCCGCGTCCTATCCGCTCGATCCGTCGTATATCCATTCTTCCGGCTGATTCCTCTCCCTCGAGCGAGAGCCCAGGGAACCTGCCAGGGTCTGGTCCCGTAGACTGAAAAATGCTGCGGTATACCCGGTCCGTTACCGGAGGGGTCCTTTTCGAAATCCTCCCGAAACTGTAATGAGAAACTCGGCGGCTGATTTTCAGCCAACCAATGGATCCATCGCGGCCGGAGATCGCCGTGGGCGGCGGAGAACGTACAGGCGAGGATCCCAGGATTGTCCTTCGACCTGAAGGGCTCCATGTTAATTCCATCCCAGGCGCGCATTATGTGCCACAGGCTTTTTTTTCTCTGGCAGCTGCACGAAGACTGAAAAATGTACGCGGCACGCGGAGAGTCACGAGAGTAAACAATGGGTCGGTTGTGTTCAACGGGTGAAAACGCAAGAAGAGCTCGACGTCCGGCTCGCGGCAGAGACTTCAATAGGCTTCAATTTTTTTTCAAGTGTCTTCAAGCATGCGCGATCTCGCCGATCGTTTGTCTTCCTTTTGTCTCCTCGTTTCTTCCTTTTTTTTCCACCAGCGAATGGAAAACGTCGCCGGCCGGACGATGGAGCGAGCTCGCGCGTTGAAACGATTTTGTAAAATGAAAATAATTTCGCAATAAAAAGTAAATCACGTTCCTTCGGATGTTTCCCTCATTTAAATTCCCTCTACCGTGCGGCCGCGGGAAAAAGTTGAAATCCCGCGGGCCCGCGAAAAACCGGCGAGAATTTTAGAATTTTTTTTCCCGAGTTTTTCCGCTTTTTCCATCGTTTTTACCTTTTTTTCCCCCGCTTTCGCTTTTTTGACGATTTTTTTAAAACGAGATTTTTTCGACTTTTTTTCCCCGCTGGAACGAGCCTCGGAGATTCCTGGGCTCCGCCCTGAAAGTCGAGGCCGAACGAGTCCCTCTTCGGCCGCTGTACCGGCGAAGAGGATAGTTTGCGTTCGTGGCGCAGCGGAGAGGGTGGCGAGCCGGTCACAACCCTCCGATCAATGAAGGCGAAGCGCGCGCAGCCCCTCCGGTTTTTTGAAAATCTGCCCGCCAACGTGCTGCTGCCCCGTACAGTTCGCCCCTCCGCCCTCCGCCTCGTCTACACCTGAACGGCATACCAAGATGGGGAAACGATGTCCTACGTACACCATTTTGCTCCGGACTCGTTCGATCCAGCCCCGGCAACGCCATTTTCATCTAATCAATGAAGCCCCGAAAGTTTCGAAACGCCGCAGCCCGTAAATTTGCGTGACAGCGTCAGACACAAAAAAAATCAAACAAATCCCCTTCGCACGATATAATATATTGTCTAAGATAGCATTACGATTAATTAAGTAATCTTTAGAAGCTTCGTTCTCTTAATACATTAAGACGCAAGCGTATCATCGTTGAGCTATTTCGAAAATTTAAAAACACCCGCGCCGCAAAAACTCATGGCTGCTGAAAAACGAAAAAAATGCACCCCTTCGACCGAACGAAGGGTGCTTCCTGCCATCTGTCGTCATTTTTTCAACCCCCGGAATTCTTCAACCCCTAGAAGCGCTTCAGGGTTCGGAAGGATCGCGCGCGATGGCAGCACGTAGCGCGGACGCGAAAATGTCTAGCATAAAAAATATCTATTCTTATTCTCTTAAAAGTTCATTCTATTTTTTAATTGTAATTTGAAAAGCATTTAAAAATTGAGTTGACTACTTTTTAAGTTGAAAATAATTGCGTCAGATTAAAAATTGGTCGTTCTCCTTTCCAACCCCTACGTACTGATACCGAACGAAATTAACAAAGTTTTAATGAGAAAGGCATTTAACTAACTTTTACAGTGAACGTGTAACGATGTACTTTAACGTGGACCTAAGCTCTTCTACGAGTTTCCTAGATGGTAATGCTGTTCCGATGGCACGCGGTAGCGCAGTAGTATAGGACGGTAACTGGTCAGACCGATTTGCTTGATGCATTTTTCTTCCTTTCCCAACGCAACTTTTAAAACAAATCGTAAATCTCATAGAATGTTAATGTCATTGAGTAATTTGAAAACTTCTATATAAATTTGTTGAGAATAAATCTACATGAGAATTATTTATATTTTCCTTTCGAATAACAGGAAATAATAACATTTTTATAGCGTTGAAAAATGTAAAAGCATCTTGATATTTGTAATTTATTCAGTAATAAGATAAAGGCTTATACAAACGAGCTGCATCACGGGTTGACCTCTTTACCTGCACGTGAAGCCGTACGATTCTCGCCGCTAATTTACATTCGATGAACGTCTCTGGAACTCGTTCTCCGACCGTTGCACGATCTTTCGCGTGGGCTTATAATCCTACTAAATTTCAGTCTTGTTCAGTTTCAAACACCGTTTAATACCTGATTTTACAGCTTAATGCGAACTTGCTAATACGTTGAATTATTAAATCTGCCAGGGTCAAAACAAAATGCTGCATAATAAATTAGTATTTATAATGATTGATATGAAGAAAATAATCGTAATAAAAAGTTTTAGTAACTATCACTTTCAAGCCTCTATCAAATAAAAGGAAGGGTGTAATAAATGACACATTTTATTTTATCACATCTTTTCTACAATAATTTCTTTTTTTGGTGTCTTCTTGCTGTAACTTCTTACATATTTCTTATGGAATTATTAATCTGCCTATGAGAAGATTTTCTACGACCGAACTCGTTCTTCTAATAATTTTTTCAACATTATATCCTGCATGGTTCTAACGTTACGCCAGCAGATGCAACATCGTTTTTCGTTGAGCAGAGCGTGGGAGCTTCGGGACGAACCGGGTTCTCGTGGTGTGCTCGTCGATCGTCGCGTCGGGTCGAGTCGCGTCCAGAATCTCGATGCACGACACTCGTTTCCGGCTCGCAGTTCCTATAGTTGCGTTCTTGTCCGGATTTCGAGGATGCGGTAGTCGCGCGATAATAAATTATTCGAGATAGATGATGTTGCCACGCCACAACGGGTCTGGGCTTGCTCTCTGCTCCTGCTCTGTTCTGCTACCGGGTATTTATGCCGAGTCTGGCCGCCATGCTTCATACCACCAGGATAGCAACCCCCTGAGTTATGTCGACCGCGTTGCTCTTGATAGATTTTACAATTTACGATCGCCTCTTGTACCTACACGCGCTCCTGAAATATCAACTCGCCGCGAAGGGACAATTCAACGTCTAAGAATCGCGACGTCTGGCTTGTGTCTCAAAGATCAAACGCAATTCTCAATGGATGTACCATTCCTTTAGGCATTATCATTAAGACAACTACAATGCTAAACACATCCTCAACTCTATCAGAAAAATATTTTTGTCTCAGAGATCAAACGCAACTCCCAATGCATGTACCATTCCCTAAGGCATTATCATCAAGACAACTACAATGCTAAACACATCTTGAACTCTATCAGAAAAATACTTGAAACAATTTGTTAATCCTAAAATGTCAATTGCCTCATGTCTATTTTCAAATAATGAATCATGATCAACCAACTAAATCAGAAAAATACTTAAGACATCTTATTATAATGTATTGACCAATTGACATTTATATATCTATAAACTGTGATGCCTTCTATAAATTCTGAGAGAGTCAATCGGTTTATTACTATTTCGAAACGACGATTTTCTCTACTCATAAAACGAGGCATATGTAAGAGTGAGAAATGTACGGAGACATAATCAGAGTGGGACGGTAAGATCCCCATTAGTCAGGGAAACTTCGTACGAGTTTTGAAACGAGTTGTAGATCGTCAGCCGCGGCTCATCGTCAACTATAGAACGGGTTAGTTTTACGATCCCACGAAGATAAACCACCGGCTGTTACTACCCCAGGTATTATCTCTCGTAGAGTTGGCTCGGAGCGTAGAGCGCGAGTACATCGGTATCTCGCCGTACTAGACCGCCATTTCATAAGCTTTCACGTCGTTTTCTCCGGATAGCAGCCCCTCTCGGCTGTTGCTTTCTACTCAGCCTTGAATCTCACGACGAGATCCAACTTTCGCCGCGATCCGATAAGATAAACGAGAGTTCACGTGTTACGCTCACGGTCTTTATACCAAAGGATGATGAAATGATCCTATCTTTATTATAATCTACAGACGACCCGCGATCCATGCTTTAAGATGCATTTTTACAAGTCTTATCGTCGAAACATTATTACGTTTTGCAAGAACTTATATATATAAATATGTAAGAATATCGTTGGAGTAAATTAACACGCAATTTCATTCGTCTAGAACAGAAGTTTTTATTATAATTAATACGAAATTTCAATTAACCTAAATCAGATTAAACTGATTAAACTATTGACACGTGGTCGACTAATCTAAAACAGAAGAATCCACAATTAGAGGCTTTTTACTTCCGATATTCCGGTAGATCGACACAGTATCCCAATAAATTTCTTAGATCAAATAAACTAACGAGTTTGATCATCTAATTATCATAACATCTTATCACTACGTAAACTGGTCAAACTTATATCTCAGACCTGCTCTCGTGTTCAGTACGCTTCTTTGGTGCGCGTCGTGTTGTTCTCCACAAAGTAGTTTACGCAGTGCTCACATACAAAGCTTATACATACTTATTTAATAACCAATAGCTTATACTAATTTATAGTATACTTGTACCTGTAAGTTGTATAAACGAACATAATAAATAATACAATTTTTCTTTAATATTAAAATTTGATATAGTAATGAAGTTCGTTCATGGAATTTCGTCGAGTGGTTCAATGGAGACAGATCGGGGGATGTCCGAATCGAAAAGTCTGGCCGACTCCCGTCGACGAGTACCGCGATGAAATACTAACGCAATTAAACGCCGCCGACAAGGCCGCGCCGGATATTGGCACTCCTCGGCCGTGCAATTCTATTACCCTCACGGGTGAGCGGCAGCCAGCGGAGTCGTCGTCGTCGGCCGTTTCTCATCCCGGTTCTCAGTCACCCCATTTTCGGCTCTGAGCCCCGTTGCCCTCCGCAGGGTGCCGAAGGCTCGGTTTCGTCGCGGGCACGGAACAAAGCAAGTGCCACGGAATCATGCAATACCGAAGCGCGGCACGAAATCCTCGATATCACTTTCCAATAGTCATTCGTGACGATGGAAATCGGAGGAAAGGGTGACGACGACTGCCGCGAATGAGAGGCAGGAGGGTGGGGTAGCCGGCCTGGTTTGCCCGATTAAGCGAGCAAACACCGTTCCACCGGCGATCGACACCCTCCGCAAGGACCGGTGACTTCTGGAACTGCTCGAGATTCCATTCTCGCCAATTTCGAACGAGCAGCCGGGCCCGGCTGCCTGTGGCATTCCAGCAGCCATCTCGGACGCATCAATTGGAATAAATTAAGGATTTTTTCCAAAAATAGAAATATGCACCTTCGTGAAATTAATCTCGACTTGAATTCATAAATTGTCCTTAAAAAATAATGTACAATTCGTTCAATGAGGAGGATTAAAGATGAAAAGTAGAATTGAGATTTGATAGATGTACTCTACTGGATAGAAATAAAAACTGCTTGAACATAATTCTAGACCGAGATCCAAGTCTGTTAAACTATCTGGGTCGTCAACAAATCATTATTTTATGCGTCAACCATTTACTACGATTAAGCTCTGGCAAGGAAAATGATACTCTGGGTAAACGCCAAGTCGGAAGCGAATTTTGTGAAACGAGTAAAAACAGACGCGAGAAATCTCTTGTACAAGTGAATAAAAAGACAACAAGATCTCATTCGATATTTCTTCGAATTACATTTTCATTCGAATTTTCGTGTCGACAGGGAATTTAAATGTAACTTGGTTTTCATCAAGCCGCCAGCTATTTTACTCGGTACGTTACAGATTTTGCCGAGAACAACGTGCGTAAGAACCCGTTTAAGCGGATCGGGCAAAGTCCCCGGGCGAGTAGCGAAGTACGAAAATATAATTTACAAGTGGACGTGTTCCGTAACACCGCGAAAAGTAAGAGGGTCACTAGCCGGTTCTCTGCACATAGAACTAACCGCTGATACGGCAAAGTGGAAGACAGGAGGAAGGGGAGACGGACCGAATTTGTCAGACTAACAAGGTGCTAGCTTCTCGCCGCGGCGCGCCTCGACATCTGTAATACTCAAAGTTAATTTCCAACCGCTTCGAAAGGGTGTCGCAGACCGCGAGAGACGGAACAGAGGTCGGCCAGTTCCTCAAGTTTCGTCCTTTTGAAACGATATTTCAAGGAATCATCGCCTGACGGGAAAATTTAATGCTCGCGCGAAAATTTAAACGCTTCAGTGAACGTTTAATAAATAAAAACTCCTTCAATATTATTAATCGAATATAAAAATCAGAAATATTAAATGTAAGTACTGAAATTATTAAGTCACGCAATGCGAAGAATCGTTCTCATAAATGGCATTTGATTCGTAGCTGAAAGGACGAGGAATAGGTGGGAACAGGCAAAGATAGAATGTCACGGGGGAAAGGGGGATCGGGTAAGGGACGATTGACGTGAAATCTGGTGGAAAATCCTTCATCGAACCAAAAGCTACGATTCCCGGATTGAGGAATGATCGGAGTTTGGGGTTAACAAAGTCTATGGAAGCGTCAGTTATCGCGTCGTCAATCTAACCGTGGGTAGCCCGTACGTATATCTACGCGTAAAACAGGAGAAAGATAGGGGTGGGGGGGATGGCGGCGTACGAAGTGTGAGGTCGCGTACGACGGTCTGGGGATGTAAGGGGTGCGAGTGAGTGGGAGGAGCAGCGGTTTGGCGAGGACACCGGGTGGACTCGACGTCGCTGCCCGGCATCGACCAGAATATTATGGACTTATCAAGCCATCCTAATAGTCTCATCAGGATGCAAGCCTGCAGATCTCATCATCCTCGGCGTCCCTGGACCACGTACCTACGTAGGAACGAGCGGGCAATGGCGTTTCCTGGCGTAGATAGCGTTATAGGAAGTAATAGCGGACCGGTATGATTACGTGCTGTCCTAAGGCACAGACAGCGTCCGAAGGACATTGCTGCGGGACCTGAGCAACGATCCATCTTCCTGTCCCTCTGTACCTATGCGCGCGGTACACACATGCACGACGACGACGACGCCCGGCCCGATTCGGCTCTTTTACCCCTCTTCACTTCGGGCGTGTGCTCCAGTTACCGTGAAAACTCCTCGAGACGGCTGATTAGAGCCACCGCTACCGCCGCCGTCGCCCATCGCTGCACCCTGTGCACGCTGTGAGGGACCTATTTAATTAGAGATCGTACGTTTGATAGCGTCATCGGGCACCGTTCCAACCGGCGGTTAAACAGAAATTCGGTGTGGATCTTTCGGCCGTTTGAAGGAGCTCGACTTGGAAAATTGATAACCTTAATGGACGAGGGTTCTCCGTGATGAATGTTCACCGAGAACGTGTTTAGGCCGGGATTTACGAGGAGGATGGGCACCGCGTTAAAGATGACGTTTCTTAAATATTAATTTTATTTTTTATTGTAGTTATCATTCAATAAAAA
The DNA here is from genome assembly GCA_004307685.1 of Ceratina australensis. Lineage (NCBI taxonomy): Eukaryota > Metazoa > Arthropoda > Insecta > Hymenoptera > Apidae > Ceratina > Ceratina australensis. The sequence continues at coordinate 32,053 of SHCU01000778.1, read as the reverse complement.
ATTATGACTTGATGTGAGTTCAGTGTCATTGGAAGAGTTGTTTGTTGGTATAGGAGAGATAATGAAAAATTCAGTAAAAAATTCATTAGAAGGAAGAACAAAGAGAAATCGAATAAAAATGGTATTCGGTGTACGGAGGTTGCTGCCGCATATTGTATAATGTGCACACCGGCAGAGAGAATTACATAGTTTTGGGATATATATTGTTGTTTAGTACGGTTTAGAATTTCCATAGATAACGGAGAATTATAACGGAGGTCGCTGTCACGGGACCGAGAAACTGCACGGCATACAGCTTCGACTACACGTACGCTGATAGTCCTATAAATCGTTTCTTTCGTCGAGCTAACAAAGAAGAAGGGGCATATGCTACGTGAAGTCGTAAGATCTTCTGAGACAGTAATTGAGAACGACGACCGTTTGTCATGTATGATTGATTTAAAAAAAAAATGCAACATTTTTCTCGTCGTACGAAGAAATACGAATCTCGACAAAAGGCATTGGAAATAAAAGTAGCTGAATATATTCTACAAATGCAACATAGAGCCACTTCTGTTCATCAAAGTAATGAACAGTACCATTTCGCTGAAATAACAAGAAGTTCCTCTTGCATCAACGAGTAGCTCAGCGGCAGAGAAGAACAGCGACTAAAAACGAGGAAGGAGGGAGGAGAGTAGCAGCGAACTATGAATCACGTTCACCTGACCACGTCATCTTCCGTCAGCCCGCTGACCCTTAGCCGCAACTAATAACTCCCGTTTTTCTTTAACAACCAACTACAAACTAATCTACGGCACACGTGCCCTGGCTCGCCGCTATACTATTGGCTCTTTACCAGAACTTTCGCCGGCTTTACCTAGCGAAACCGAGCTCGTCCGAGGCTCAGTTCGAACCGAAAGAACCGTCCGCGCGAACCGGACGGACCATTGAAAACAGGAGCGAACCGATGCCACCGGAGTCGAATAATCCCGATTTCTTTGGTCCCGCCGGATGACCAGACTTGATCGTCCGGCAGCAGAGAGGAGGTTAGGTTTAAGCAACTCTGTGGAAGTTGCGGACAGGGTCGGTTGGCCCGAGGGCGGTGGCAACTATTATAAACTGTAGCACCTCGAACTACCGCCTCCAGCCTTCCTTCTCTTCCTCTCCCTCTGACCTCTTCCAGCGTGCCCACCGTTTCCTCCTCCGCCTCCACCTACTTTTCCTCTATCCACCCTCCAACCCCCGTTCGCGCTCGCCCTCCGGCTTGAACCAACGCCGCGCCGCGTCTCCGCACACCGCCCCCAAATAACCTAGGGTTCCTGCCGAACTAACCCGCACCGTGGAACTCTGCCCCGACTCGAGCTCCGGCTCCTCTCGAACGTACCGCCGCCGCCGTACCCTCTAATCAATCAACCCCCAGGCATTTCAGCCGGTCCGTACCAGGGATCGCGGCTTTCCAGTCTCTTCAGAGAGGAGGACGTCTCTCTATCGTCGAAAGACGAGGTCGAATCCGGAACCGCGGCAACCCTGTTGCTGCACACGGTACGTCGCGCCGGGGCCGCATAAACATTGAGCGCCGACCGGAATCCCCCCGTCGGTCCAGATATGGCAGATTGAAAGGCTGAAACACGGTCCACCGGACCGGCGACCCAGTTTTCGGATATTCTTCGGGGTAGGGTGGGTTTTGTTGGGAGCGGTTAGGGTGAGAGAGTCTTTGTACACCCAGATCGTTTAGGAATTTAATGGTAACGGTGACCGGGGTGAGAGGTGTGTGAATGAATTTCAGAATCGTTTTCAGGGAATCGTATTAAGCATCCGTGTTGCGTATTTAATTAATGAGTGAAATAAAATAGAAACCTGTCGAGGGAGAGATACGAGTCATTTAGTTTGAAAGCGACCTAAGTCCGTCTTCTAACAAAATTAAGCTAACTCTACTAATATTTACGTTTCTATATTATCTTAACACTTTAACGACCGCTCACGCGACATGTGTGTGATGCTACAAATTAAAGATGTGTGTGATGCTCAAAAACACTGCCGACCCTGGCGACGATCGACTGCGTAGGCGTGCGGTCGTTAAAGTGTTAATGAGTGTTACTACTCTGACAGGAATTATAAATTTAATTCTCTTAAATGCACTTTAAACAGTACAGCAAATTAATATGTAATATATGTATATATACATGTAAATATTTAATTTTATTATCTCAATTCTTAACATTATGACGTCCGATGGCTTCACGTTGGTACTATGCGACAATTATCCGGTAGCTTCACATTGGTGCCGTGCAATAAATAAATAAATGAAAATGTAATACAGAAAAATGATACTCTTAATTACATATGTATATCCTCGCAATTTCGAAAAAATAAAGGGGCAGGATTGAGACATGGGAATTGATATTAAGATTAGTAAACAAGAACCTCGGAAAATCTCCTGGTGATAAGCGAAATTATGTAAGTCAGTTCTACCGGCGAAAAAATCTAGATTAGATGTGCGGACGGCATAGTGTTAATACCTCGATTTAGATATAAATTGACTCAGGCTACTTTGCGGTCTCATGTCGCGTGCTCAATGAAATAAAATATAAGTCTACGCTTCGTGAAGAATCAATATCAAATAAATATCTGTAATCGTAAGTAGAGGCACGTATCTTGACCGTGGAATGAAAGACGGTAAAGTTCGGCGATTATTTGCACGTACGGTCGACAGGCATTGTTCTTTAGGACGGCGAACGGTGCCAGGGACAGTGCAGCTAATAGGTAATTATCAGAGTGCAATTTTGCCCAGCAGCCAATCCCATTCATTTCCTCGATATCTTGAAACGAACGCGAACACCCTGCCTCCTCCACCTCCGGTTTCGGCCGCACGATCACACGTTACGTTGCGTTCCCAATATCTGCCGTTTTCTACCATCGATTCCCCACCGTCCGCCCTCCGTTACCCGCGGCCGCGCAGCCTCCTACGATACAACCGTAGGCACGGGAGGAAATAGAGTAATTATAAGGAAATGACGGGCGTTGCCTGTGTGGTGGCCAACATTGAGACCCATCTACCGCGTGGATTCGCCGCGTTCTCTTTGGTCACGTTTCCCTTCCCATTGTTTGCGAAGCGGAATGCGCCGATATCGTCCGGGCGTATCGTGAACGTTGCAGAAACTTAATGTCGAACGCGTGTCGCTGAGAGTCATTGAATTCGCAGATGTTCACAATTAAAAAAATAAATGAGAATTCTCCTCAAGTTAATACAATACTTTATAAAAAAAAATAAATACACCGCCTCGATGGTTTCGAAAGACAATCGTCACTTAGTAGATGCACAAGACAACAGGTCTTTGAATTACACGCTAAGCCACATTTGTTTAACTGGTCTTTAAAATTAAAAAAAAATAAATGAGAATTCCCCTGAAGTTAATACAATACTATAT